>CM026388.1:52537327-52576795 GCA_014843695.1 Archivesica marissinica | reverse complement strand
CTCTCTCTCTCTCGTTCTTGTGGCGATGGATTACACCAGGAATGAGGTGTCGAGAGTGATTAATATAAGTTGTAAGTACTTGTTTCGCAATCGAGCTAAACTATATATGTATAAAAATATTCATGGACATCGGTGTGACACCATGTACACTTCGATCCGAGCAGTATTCAGTCACGCAGTCACGGACGAACACCCGGATAGAACCACCGACCTTGCACAAGCCAGCTGACGTGACATAAGTCGACACTTCAGTGAGTGGCAACGACCCTAACCACTCGGTCATGTGGGAGCCCCCCCCACACGTTTTGTAGATCATTCGAAGGTCTAACTGACAACAGACAGATACGCCTCAATGAGTGGAATGCTGCATATATAATCATAATTGACGGACATTCTTAACAGACGGATCTGTAGTCCAGTGGTAACACGCTGGACTGGTAATCCAGGGATCGCAGGTTCGATCCCCAGTCTGACCCTAATAAAACTAACAGTCTTTCAGATGGGGACTTTAAACCGAGGTCTCGTGTCGGTGCTTTACACCGTGCACGTAAAAGAACCAGAGGAGACTCTGGAATGGGTTAGTATCATTGCACTATCCTCCAAAAATCTAAAATGACTAATCTCATCAGGAGGCGTCGCTCATATGGGCAACCGGTAGCGACGATAAATAAACGTAAAACACCACACAAACATTCTCAAATATATCGCCGAATGTTCCGCGCCTATGTTTTAGCAACATACATTTGTTTTTGCCTAATATACGGATAGAAACGTAACGATAATACAGTCATGTTCTGTTATCGCTGCTGCGTGTTATTGGAACTAAGACTGGAATGTGTTGCATTTCATACTTCTACTGTATTGATATCAATTTCCATTTGTAGAAACTCGTGGAACTCGTGGAACTCGTGGAACTGTCGCTATGCGGCCATACAAAGGATATATAACACGACGGAAGACAGGGAACGACTTGTCTATTACATATCACGCTCTGTCTCTCAGGAATATGTTATACGTTCACTATTACATTAGATCGTTCACCGATGTACGTGGAAAAACTGTAAAGGTTATTCAAGATAGTAGAACACAAACTACACATCGCTTCTCACCAATGCAACCCGGGTTCGATCCTCGGACTAGGAAGTTTGTGAGCTGGTACGGTGGTCGCCAGATCGGACAGGCGGGTTTTCTCCGGGGTACTCCGGTTTCCTCCCTCACGAGTGACCACATAATTTTATACGCTTTCGTCCGAGCCAACGAGAGTGGTTAATATAAGTTGTTTGAACTTCGCAATAGTTGTAAAATAAATAAAGTTTAAACTTCAACTTAAGAATTATTCAGCGGGTTGGCATGGATATGACGTCACGATGGTCGGGTACCTGCTACAGCACACGTTTAAATTTAACACTTGTCCCTATATAGAGATAGCTATACAAATATAATTTAGTTCGAATGCGAATAATCGTGTTTGATACTTCATTCGGTGGTAACCATGGCAACGAGAGAGAAGCGGAAATATGGAACTCATTGCAACGAGAGAGAAGCGGAAATATGGAACTCATTGCAACGTGATAGAAGCGGGAATATGGAACTCATTGCAACGTGATAGAAGCGGGAATATGGAACTCATTGCAACGAGATAGAAGCGGGAATATGGAATTCATTGCAACGTGAGAGAAGCGGGAATATGGAACTCATTGCAACGTGATAGAAGCGGGAATATGGAACTCATTGCAACGAGATAGAAGCGGGAATATGGAATTCATTGCAACGTGAGAGAAGCGGGAATATGGAACTCATTGCAACGTGATAGAAGCGGGAATATGGAACTCATTGCAACGAGAGAGAAGCGGGAATATGGAACACATTGCAACGAGAGAGAAGCGGAAATATGGAACTCATTGCAACGTGATAGAAGCGGAAATATGGAACTCATTGCAACGTGATAGAAGCGGAATATGGAACTCATTGCAACGTGATAGAAGCGGGAATATGGAACTCATTGCAACGAGATAGAAGCGGGAATATGGAATCATTGCAACGAGATAGAAGCGGGAATATGGAACTCATTGCAACGAGATAGAAGCGGAATATGGAACTCATTGCAACGAGAGAGAAGCGGGAATATGGAACTCATTGCAACGAGAGAGAAGCGGGAATATGGAACACATTGCAACGAGAGAGAAGCGGAAATATGGAACTCATTGCAACGTGATAGAAGCGGAAATATGGAACGCATTGCAACGTGATAGAAGCGGAATATGGAACTCATTGCAACGTGAGAGAAGCGGGAATATGGAACTCATTGCAACGAGATAGACGCGGGAATATGGAACTCATTGCAACGAGATAGACGCGGGAATATGGAACTCATTGCAACGAGAAGCGGAAATATTTATGAATCAAAATGTCTTGCATGATGGGACTCGAACTCACAACAGTTCGGTTACAAGGAGGGCACCGTATCAATTTGTAGCACACAGTGGTTGCACATTAACCACTCGGCCACCTAAAGCTGTTGTTGTTCATAGTCTACCGGCCCGAAGGCAGTTTGCTCACCCGTAAAGCCGAGCCACGACTTAAAACCTTGTTTATTTGAGGCCAAAGGGGAAACTTTACCTCTCAGCGTAACGAGTTTCACCATCATCATCATCATCATCATCATCATCATCATCATCATCATCATCACCATCATCATTGTCATCATCATCATCATCATCATCATCATCATCATCATCATCTATAGTGATTGCGTCACTCTGCATAGAGTATACTCGCAATGTCGGCCAAAGGGAATAATTTAAATTTTGGAAAGTCAGAAAAGAGGAGTGCTGTATTGCTTGCAGTTGTAACCACGAACGAAGTTGGGGCGCCTAAATATGCTAATAGGCTAACCGGAACGTGCGGACATATAACGTCACTATCCGTTAGAACCAATGTCAAGCTAATAGGCTAACCGGAACGTGCGGACATATAACGTCACTATCCGTTAGAACCAATTACAAGCTCCAATTACTTAGCCGCCATCAAGCATTACCCTGAGTATAACATATAAACTGTACCATCTCCTGTATACAGTGAAACCCAAACACCAAAACACACAGCGAAAACACAGAGAGAACACAAACACAGAGAGAAAACAATCGATCAATTCATGTAATAACAACACAATCGTTTTATCGATAAAACAATGACCGAAGCCTATCAATTTTGGAGAAAATAGGCCCTCCTGTGACACTGTAATAGACCGTCTCTCCTGTATCTCTCCCGTATGATGCATGCATTGATCCTCTCTAAGTTACTAGTCAATATTTAATGCGATGCGGTCTCAACACTCATTCCAAAACTGATATCCAAAATTGCGAAAACGATGATTACTTGAGATAGGCAGTACAGATACTTAAAAGATGCGTTCTTGTTCTAAACACTGCCACGGAGTGCAAACAGATGCACAGACGGATCTGTAGTCCAGTGGTAACACGCTGGACTGGTAATCCATAGCTCACAGGTTCGATCCCCCGTCTGACCGTAATAAAATTAAAAGTCTTTCCGATGGGACGTTAAACCGAGGTATCATGTCCGTGCTGTACACCGTGCACGTAAAAGAACCAGAGGAGATTCTGGACTGGGTCTCTGTCTGTATCATTGCACTACCCTCCAAAAATCTAAAATGACTAATCTCTCCAGGAGGCGTCGCTCATATGGGCACCCGGTAGCGACGATAAATAAATGTAAAAAACAGGTTGTTATCATGTACTTGTACTTACAACTAGTATCACCTAAGTGTCTTAGTAAACACATGACATCAAAGACATTTTAAATATATTCGAAAACAGTTAAATCTTTGTTCACTAACTTAGTCTCTTTCTTTAGATAAGTATTATTCCGAATTTGGCCGTAAATAGTTCGGCTTTTTCCGCAGCCACTCACATATATCTATTATTCCGAATTTGGCCGTAAATAGTTCGGCTTTTTCCGCAGCCACTCACATATATCTATTATTCCGAATTTGGCCGTAAATAGTTCGGCTTTTTCCGCAGCCACTCACTGGATTCACGTGAAAGAATTCGAGAATGCCAGTGTTATTCGAACATACAGTCAACGACCTTGCCCATTCGGTCAGGGAGCCCCCCCCCCCCGCACAATCCTCGAACATACGATAATTTAGGGCATAGTGCAAAGTCATGCTCGTGTTCAAATCTGTATTATGTGCTTATACATGCCGTGACATTCACCGTCAGTTTAATGCAATCGCATGTTTTTATCGTAACTGATATGTGTATTTGGTACATGTATCTTGTCTCGATGGCGGACCAGAACACGCTGAGAAAAAAAAAGCATTTGTGTTTGATCATAACAGCCTTATTTAAAGCGACATAAAAAGCAAATACAATGCATTTTGCACGTATAAATGCATAGCTACTACAAATTCTTCCGAATACATTCGAACACTTACATTGAATCAATAAACAGTGTTTTTTGTGGATTGAAAGTATGATTTCATATAACGGCCATCCACGCTCCTGACTTGACGTTTGTTTGTTATCGGAGTCAATAATAAACGCGAGATAATGTCGTTTAGAGATAATCTAACTAAGAATAGGGTACAAATAAATAGGCACACATGTGAGATATAACGGTAAATCTGTACCATACATAGAGTTATTCAGGATACACTAGTTGTATTACGCATGGGTGTTTACATTTTTTGTTATGTCAACAAACCGCGTATACGACGTTTGTTTATTAGTTGAAATATTGAGATAAACATTTGAATTTTTTTTTTATACCATATAATAGGAAATTACATTCTGCAGACATTTGTGTTTTCACTCATGTAGTGTCGCTTTAACTCTTTCACCGCCAATGTCGCAAAAGGCAGACAACCCGATCAGACAGAACAGAACGTGTCGTCTGATCATGCTGTATGCTGATTGCTCTTCAGATAGTGGGACTGAAGCACCTGTCGGAATAGCAAACAACATATATCCTGATCAGACAGAACAGAACGTGTCGTCTGATCATGCTGTATGCTGATTGCTCTTCAGCTAGTGGGACTGAAGCACCTGTCGGAATACCAAACAACATAGATCCTGATCAGACAGAACAGAACGTGTCGTCTGATCATGCTGTATGCTGATTGCTCTTCAGCTAGTGGGACTGAAGCACCTGTCGGAATACCAAACAACATAGATCCTGATCAGACAGAACAGAACGTGTCGTCTGATCATGCTGTATGCTGATTGCTCTTCAGATAGTGGGACTGAAGCACCTGTCGGAATACCAAACAACATAGATCCTGATCAGACAGAACAGAACGTGTCGTCTGATCATGCTGTATGCTGATTGCTCTTCAGCTAGTGGGACTGAAGCACCTGTCGGAATACCAAACAACATAGATCCTGATCAGACAGAACAGAACGTGTCGTCTGATCATGCTGTATGCTGATTGCTCTTCAGATAGTGGGACTGAAGCACCTGTCGGAATAGCAAACAACATATATCCTGATCAGACGCGGCGTTACGCCGCGGCTGGTCTGGATCTATGTTGTTTGCACATGCTCTGAATTTATTCGGCGCTGAAAGAGTTAAATAAGGATGTTATAGTATATTTGAGATGTGGCCGCTGTACTCATCGTGTTCAGAGTATGGCCGCTGTACTCACCGTGTTCAGAGTATGGCCGCTGTACTCATCGTGTTCAGATTATGGCCGCTGTACTCATCGTGTTCAGAGTATGGCCGCTGTACTCATCGTGTTCAGATTATGGCCGCTGTACTCATCGTGTTCAGATTATGGCCGCTGTACTCATCGTGTTCAGAGTATGGCCGCTGTACTCATCGTGTTCAGAGTATGGCCGCTGTACTCATCGTGTTCAGAGTATGGCCGCTGTACTCATCGTGTTAAGAGTATGGTCGCTGTACTCATCGTGTTCAGAGTATGGCCGCTGTACTCATCGTGTTCAGAGTATGGCCGCTGTACTCATCGTGTTCAGAGTATGGCCGCTGTACTCATCGTGTTCAGAGTATGGCCGCTGTACTCATCGTGTTCAGAGTATTTACTGGCTGGCAACTCTATCCTATTTACACAGACGGATATGTAGTCCAGTGGAAACATGCTGGACTGGTAATCCAGGGATCGCAGGCTCGACCCCCCGTCTGACCCTAATAAAATTAAGTCTTTCAGATGGGACGTTAAACCGAGGTCTCGTGTCGGTGCTTTACACCGTGCACGAAAAAGGACAAGATGAGACTCTGGAATGTGTCTCTGTCTGTATCATTTCACTATCCTCCAAAAATCTAAAATGACTCATCTCTTCAGGAGGCGTCGCTCATATGAGCAACCAATGAGATACCAGTCACCGCCCACTGTATACTCATAACCAATGAGATACCAGTCACCGCCCACTGTATACCCATAACCAATGAGATACCAGTCACCACCCACTGTATACTCATAACCAATGAGATACCAGTCACCATCCACTGTATACTCATAACCAATGAGATACCAGTCACCACCCACTGTATACTCATAACCAATGAGATACCAGTCACCACCCACTGTATACTCATAACCAATGAGATACCAGTCACCGCCCACTGTATACTCATAACCAATGAGATACCAGTCACCACCCACTGTATACTCATAACCAATGAGATACCAGTCACCATCCACACAACAAAAACCCCCCCCACAACCAACAAAAACACACCCCCACAACCACTGTATACTCGTAACGAATGAGATACCAGTCACCACCCACTGTATACTCATAACGAATGAGATACCAGTCACCACCCACTGTATACTCATAACGAATGAGATACCAGTCACCACCCACTGTATACTCGTAACGAATGAGATACCAGTCACCACCCACTGTATACTCATAACGAATGAGATACCAGTCACCACCCACTGTATACTCGTAACGAATGAGATACCAGTCACCACCCACTGTATACTCGTAACGAATGAGATACCAGTCACCACCCACTGTATACTCATAACGAATGAGATACAATTCTGAGGCATTTGAAGGCAAGATTTGACAACATTTATTAGTGCAGTTCTGAAAATCTTCTTTTAAAACGGAAGTACTTACCGACTTGTGTTCCAATTCGACGGGCTCGCTGCACAGCATACGCCTCACACCACCTTCATTTTTGTTGTATTTTTCGTATTTTCATATGTTCAATTTTTGAAGAAAATGTGCAGGCATGTGTCTATACGAAGGTACGCCACTGAAACAGAATATTAAAACCCTATTTTGGTTTGGGTAACTCGTTTGCAATAATGGCCATAGCTAAGATTAACTCAACTGTACAATGAGAAACATTAGTCAGTTACTGCCCCTGAATACTCCTAATAGTATAAGTATTGGTCCTCTTAATTGATTTGCTCTGTTTTTAACGCTGTTTCCTTTGTACCACATGTTTTCCATTCTTATCCGTATTCGCATCTATAAATTATGAAATTATTAAATCTCGACATATATCCTTTAGCATGTCCAATGGATATCTTACTGTAAACATTTGTTCAATTAATTAACACGATTTTGATAAAATTACATTTATCCTAACGCAACATCTGTTTAGACGACAACAGTAAAAACAAAGGATTCCAACTAAAAGGACCAATATACATTTAGGGATAACTCGGACTTTATACATCAAGGGAGGTAATAGAAAAACAGTAATGTCTCTCATTACAATCTTACATTTGTTATTAATAAGCGAGTTATCTCCCTTACTGCATAAAGCGCCATTTGTATCGATCTATTCAGTTTAAACACGTGATAACATCCTATACACGTAGCGCTATGGTCATGGTACATGGCACAATTCATTTGTGTGAAATACAGTTCAACAGTCAAACAAACCTACGCACAGGAGATAACGTCAATCGAACTGTTTATCTTTTTTTTAAATTTAAGTTGATTCGACATCGCTTCCGGTTGCCCATTTGAGCGACACGCAGTTTACCTAACAATACCTTTCCTGGACAGGCTCCAGCGGTTAGCCAGTACTTGGTGCACCAACCTCCGTAAGAAACTGCAACATTTTCATATAAGTTAGACACGGCCTGATTACCGATTGTGTGTTTTATTTATCGTTGCTACCGGTTTCCCATATGAGCGACGCCTCCTGAAGATATTAGTCATTTTAGATTTTGGAGGATAGTGCAATGATACAGACAGAGACCCATTCCAGAGTCTCCTCTGGTTCTTTTACGTGCACGGTGTACAGCACCGACACGAGACCTCGGTTTAAAGTCCCATCTAAAAGACTGTTAATTAGGGTCAGACGGGGGATCGAACCTGCGATCCCTGGATTACCAGTCAATCCAGTTTACACATTTATTTTAGCTCAGTTGCGAAACAAGTTATTACATCTTAATCACTCTCGAGACCTCATTCATGATGGAATCCATCGCCACGAGGGAGAGAGAAGAGGCAACGTGGAATTTTAATGTCTTGCCTAAGGGCACACTCGTAACGGCTCCGGAGCAGCGGGGCTCGAACTCCGGACCTTTCGCACCTGAAGCGAACGCGCTACCATTGTGCTACCACGACGTATGTATTGTAGTTTAACAGCGTTGTACTATATTTGAAGAAAACACAATCGTCGCCCTTGCCCACATGCCACCCGCTACGACAAGCATATTTCAAATACACGTGTAGCTTATTGCATTATCATTGATCATTAAGCTCTCTTGAATTACTTGACGCAATATTTCCGCCTTTGACGCAGTTCAGTTCTGCCCATGCGTCGTTCGTGACGCAATTATTTGTCGGCGTGTTGGAATATTGATCAGTACAAAGAAGCGCTGTACAAGCATTGAGATGACTAAGATTAATCAAATCACGTGACCGCTCCTCTATCTCGAAATTCTGGATCCGCACCAGATCGTGGCAAGCATAAATCAAATGCACGTGCTAGTCTTGCATTCCACGCGTATAATTATAGCAGACACCGTGCGCTATACCGAACCACTCCGCACATATCGCCAACCGCTGTACGCTGTGCAAGCGTTTACATGACTAAAATCAATCACGTGACCCATTTAGACGCTTGATTTTGTTGCGCGTATGTCGTCTGCGTCTCTACTATTCCTTCACTAATTCTATTATAACGCGGATAATTGCCTTATTACGGAGAAAGCGGCCCAGTAATTCCTACAGTTATCCGCCGCTTAATCTGCCCGTATTACACGTGGGAGCAATGTTAAGATTGGACGACGAATGACACTTTTTTTAATAATGAGAATTGTAGCAAGAGATTGGAAACTTCACGACAAAGAAGCCCCCCCCCCCCAATCAACAAAAAACCTAAATAAAGCTTCTTAAATATACGTCTCCATTTTTGAAATGTTTAATGTTTAGACCTGAATGCCCCGGGAAGACTGCATTTTTATATGTTTAAGTTTATTTAACGTCGCTACCGGTTGCCCATTTGAGCGAAGGACAGTTTACCTAACAACACCTTTCCTGGGCAGGCTCCAGCGGTTAACCGGTATGTGCTGCACCAACTTCCGTAAGAAACTGCCAACGTTTTCATATTTATAAAGAGACACGGTCTGAGCGGGTTCGAACCAGTGACCATCAGTGATGATAGGTTACCGTGGTATACAAGTCAGCGACCACGAAGTCGGACTACACCTCCATTAAGCAGCCACTCTCTGTGATTCCCTTGGCTGCCTGCCAAAGACAGGTATGGTCGTCGACTCGTATATTGTTATTTTCAATTTACTACAGTACGTATTCTTAACGCTGCAAATTTCGAAACGTCCAATGAGAGACATTATTGGATTTTCTATTACCTCCCTTGACAAATAAAGTCTGATTTATCCCGAAATATGTATTTCAGTTGAAAGCTTTGTTTTATTGGTGTTCCTTAACCATATTTTGCGGTATGATAAATGTGATTTTATCAAAAGCATGTTAATTAATTTAAAATCAATTTCTACAGTAAAGTATCCATTGGATATGCTGTAGGATCTCTGTCGAGATTTAGTAATTTAATAATTATAAGATAAAAGAACTAATAAAAACAGACAGCATGTTGTGCAAAGGAAACAACGATAAAAACGGAGGAAACCAATCAAGAGGACCAATCTACTTTCATGAGCATTCAGGGGCAGTAACTCACTAATGTCTCTCATTCTTTCAATCTTAAACTGAATGCGTAGGTATTAACAGAAAACGATCCAATATGTAAAATATTGGACTGTGTGAGATGCGTTGCGCCGTACATAGTGCCAATATTTTACATATTGGATCCGTTTGAGGCTTATATCTTACTTAAAACACACACTTACCTAACACTATCTTACTAATTAAAATTGTTAATTTCGTACATTGACACATATAGGATTTGATAACATACTCCGGCCTTTTGACAACAGTCGTGTTTTGTATTCACATATAGTCCGGGGGCCTGGTGGACCCACCATGCACCCCCTCAGCATCCACCGGGACCACAATGTTCTTATGCATTATGTAGCTGGTGAATTTTTAAGACATGTACTCAAGGAATAAAGTGTATTTTTCCGAATTTGGCGGCCATCTTGGTGGCCATCTTGGATTAAAACGTTGATCGTGACACTTCATTCTTTGAGTACATATCTTAAAATTTCTGAGGGGGTGCATGGTGGGCCCTCCTGCCCCCTATGTAATATATGCTGAGGGGTGCATGGTGGGTCCTCCTGCCCCCTCCTCCCCCGCATGTAATATATGCTGAGGGGTGCATGGTGGGTCATCCTGCCCCCCCATGTAATATATGCTGAGGGGTGCATGGTGGGTCCTCCGGCCCCCTCCTCCCCCTCATGTAATATATGCTGAGGGGTGCATGGTGGGTCCTCCTGCCCCCTCCTCCCCCGCATGTAATATATGCTGAGGGGTGCATGGTGGGTCATCCTGCCCCCCCCATGTAATATATGCTGAGGGGTGCATGGTGGGTCCTCCGGCCCCCTCCTCCCCCTCATGTAATATATGCTGAGGGGTGCATGGTGGGTCCTCCTGCCCCCTCCTCCCCCTCATGTAATATATATGTAAAACGAATTGAGCAATAAAACATGATTAAACTAGAGTGTAATGAACGATTTAGATGTACGAAGTTTTGTTTGACGTAATAACGCACGTGATGTTTGAAGTAATAACGCACGTGAGACTGACTATCTGTGTAAAACCTCTAATTTATAAGCAAATGAACCGTTATAGATCGGCAATGGAATATCCGCAACTCTCTAACACACACACAAATGTCGTTAGGTTTTTGTACAATCAAATCAAATGTAGAAAAGTAATTAAATTTGTGTTTAGACACAAGAACATATAATTGTCTAAATTGCTGAATCAGTATGGAATTCACGTGATCTACTAGAGACCTTTGATTGGTCCTCCCAGAGGAGGGAGGGCTCTTCTTAAAGAGGAATATAGATTGAACTACCCTGGCTTAAGTAGGCACGTAGCTACTATAAGGCACTGAAGGCCCGGGCCTGCAGATGGTCCCAGAAAATGAAAAAATACCAATCCCGTAAATGCAATAACAACCGTGTTACATAGTTATTAAAAGTCTTTCAGATGGGACTTTAAACCGAGGTCTCGTGTCGGTGCTTTACATCGTGCACGTAAAAGAACTAGAGTAGACTCTGGGACTTTGGAATGGGTCTCTGTCATCATTGCACTATCCTCCAAAAATCTAAAATGACTTTATATCTTCATGAGGCGTCGCTCATATGGACAACCGGTAGCGACGATAGATAAACGTAAAAAACTACAACAACACATAGTTACATTCTGCACAACATAAGCAGTCAAAATGATGTATCTACGTCAATATCTACCCGTATCTACGTCAATATCTACCCGTATCTACGTCAATATCTACCCGTATCTACGTCAATATCTATCCGTATCTACGTCAATATCTACCCGTATCTACGTCAATATCTACCCGTATCTCCCAGTCGTATGTTATTACAGTTGTACTATTGGTAGCGTACGTTATCGTAATGACGTTTTTGGACGTTTAAATCGCGGAACATTTCACACTAAAATGGCGATTTCAGAACCGCCATATCCTGGGAACGGAGATCCATCTGTACACGTACAATAACCATGGTAGGCTGTGGAACGGGGATCCATCTGTACACGTACAATAACCATGGTAGGCTGTGGAACGGGGATCCATCTGTACACGTACAATAACCATGGTAGGCTGTGGAACGGGGATCCATCTGTACACGTACAATAACCATGGTAGGCTGTGGAACGGGGATCCATCTGTACACGTACAATAACCATGGTAGGCTGTGGAACGGGGATCCATCTGTACACGTACAATAACCATGGTAGGCTGTGGAACGGGGATCCATCTGTACACGTACAATAACCATGGTAGGCTGTGGAACGGGGATCCATCTGTACACGTACAATAACCATGGTAGGCTGTGGAACGGGGATCCATCTGTACACGTACAATAACCATGGTAGGCTGTGGAACGGGGATCCATCTGTACACGTACAATAACCATGGTAGGCTGTGGAACGGGGATCCATCTGTACACGTACAATAACCATGGTAGGCTGTGGAACGGGGATCCATCTGTACACGTACAATAACCATGGTAGGCTGTGGAACGGGGATCCATCTGTACACGTACAATAACCATGGTAGGCTGTGGAACGGGAATCCATCTGTACACGTACAATAACCATGGTAGGCTGTGGAACGGGGATCCATCTGTACACGTACAATAACCATGGTAGGCTGTGGAACGGGGATCCATCTGTACACGTACAATAACCATAGTAGGCTGTGAAATGGGGCGCTGTCTGTATCATTGCACTATCCACAATACACCTGTGTGTTTAACGTTTATTTATCGTCGCTATCGGTTGCCAATATGAGCGACGCCTCCCGAAGAGATTAGCCATTTTTTATATTTGGAGGATAGTGCAATGATACAGACAGAGGCCCATTCCAGAGTCTCCCCTGGTTCATTTACGTGCATGATGTACAGCACAGACACGAGACCTCGGTTTAAAGTCATATCTGAAAGACTGTTAATTTTATTAGGCGGGGGATCGAACCTGCGATCCCTGGATTACCAGTCCAACGTGTTACCACAGGACTACAGATCCGTCTGTATCATTGCACTACCTGCCATACACCTAACTCACTATACTAGTAATCTCTTGAGGAGGCGTCGCTCATGCGGACAACCGGTAGCGACGAATTGTCATATTGTAGACACGCGGGTGTATTCATAACAAAACAAATGGATGGTGATACAGGTAGGGTATTGAAATGTTAAATCGCATCATTCACTGATCGCCAGGGATACAATACAAACATGGAGAATGACTTAGACCTCAAATATGTAGAGAAAAAACGGGAAAATATTGAACTGGGAAGATAATTCACAGCAGGAAGGAAACAGTGTTTTACGTTTATTTATCGTTGCTACCGGTTGCCCAAATGAGCGACGCCTCCTGCAGAGATTAGTCATTTTAAATTGTTGGAGGGTAGTGCAATGATACAGACAGAGACCCATTCCAGAGTCTCCTCTGGTTCTTTTACGTGCACAGCACCGACACGAGACATCGGTTTAACGTCCCATCTGAAAGACTGTTAATTTGATTAGGGTCAGACGGGGGGTCGAACCTGCAATCCCTGGATTACCAGTCCAGCGTGTTACCACTGGACTACAGATCCGTAGGAAACAGTGGCAACGAATCATTAAATAATGTAAACATTCCAAAAACTGTATATATTAGGATAATACGGTTGTAGGCTTGTAGCCTGGGTTCCAGTCTGTCGATTTTTCACTTTTTAACTCAATAAGGCCCAGTTAATGGTCTCGGTGTCAAACTATATTTATTTGACTGACCAGGCAAAATATATCGACTAACTATAATGAACACACGTTTTAATGTACATTTTGTATTAGTTGATACACAATTTATTTTAGCTCGATTGCGAAACAAGTTCTTACGACTTATATTACTCACTCTCGAAACCTCATTCCTGATTGGTATCCATCGCCACGAGGGTGAGAGAAGAGGCAACGTGGAACTTAAATGCCTTGCATAAGGGCACACTCGTAACGGCTCCAGTGAGGCTCGAACTCCGGGCCGTTCGCATCTGAAGCGAACGCGCTACCACTGCGCTATCACGACTTCAACATGTAGGACAATCGGATTTAATTGCATGATTTAAATACAATTGTAAATGATATATAAAAATGAAATAAATTGTTTATGTTGTAATACCCAATATATTGAAGATGAGTACCATTTTATATGCATCTGTTCTTGGTTTAATGAGGTCAGGAAAATAATACCATAAAAAGTATATCTATCAAAGGCCATCAATGTACAAGTTTTCTTCTGCAATGTACCAAGAAACGTATTTTAGCTAATCTAGCCAATGAATCTTTGAAAAGTTAGGCCTTCACTGTTAAATATTGTTACGTAATGTGTTCATCCTCTGCTATTGGTGATATTTATTACAAACTGTTTTGTTCCAATGTGTTTTACGTTTATTTATCGTCGCTATCGGTTGCCCATATGAGCATTTTAGATTTTTGAGCGACGCCTCCTGAAGAGATTAGTCATTTTAGATTTTTGGAGGATAGTGCAATGATACAGAGACCCATTCCAGAGTCTCCTCTGGTTCTTTTACGTGCACGGTGTACAACACCGACACGAGACCTCGGATTAAATTCCCATCTGAAAGACTGTTAATTTTATTAGGGTTTTGTTCCAATTCATGTGAATTAGTATTTATATGTTGTATAAGTATGTACATGTTTGACGATGTACTATGTACAATTCTGTTTGTATGTTCGGGTTTTACGCCTTCATCAGCACCATTTTGGGCTATATCGCTGGCGGGAAGTTTAACAACACCTTTCCTGGCAAGGCTCCAGCGGTTAACCAGTACTTGGTACACCAACCTCCGTAAGAAGCTGCACACCTTTTCATATAAACAAACACGACCTGAGTGTGGCTCGAACTTGTGACCATCAGTGATGATAAGTTACAGTGGTATACAAGCCAGCGACCTTTTAACCACTCGACCACGGAGGCGAACCATGTACAAGTCTAAATAATTGTTCTGTTGAAATGATAGTGAAGGTGTGACCCGTTCTGTACTGCAGAGTGTACGGTGAACGTAATTGCTTCCCTGATTGATTAAAACACTGATGTGGAATGTCTCCCAGTGAAACACTCTAATTTCAACAACCAACCGGAAGTCTTCACAATTCAATGTTTGAATAGTAACTTAATTAGAGAAGCGGTTGTCAAAGTTTTCCTCTAAAGGTGTATGCCCCATTTTGGGTATGTTTAGTTTAGTCTAATCGTATAGGCACATGTTATTGCATTTATAATTTAATACAAAAGCTGTAGATACAATAAATGCAATGGAGCCTCATGCTATCTAATAAAACAAAAGGTTTGGGCCACAAGAGTTGCCAACATTAGTAAACGGCACGCCTTGAAACGGATGCCACAATTCACTAATATAAATGTTCATTAAATTGAAAGGTAACATGTAATTTGCATCTTCTAATTTTACCAAAACTCATTGAAAGACTGTTACTTTTATTAGGGTCAGACGGGAGATCGAACCTGCGATCCCTGGATTACCAGTTCAGCGTGTTACCACTGGACTACAGATCCGTCTGTTGATATCTTTTGCCTGGTACAGCAAGTGTGAATAATATAAACATTGACATACATTGGGAAAATTAAGCGCTTTAGCACTTCACTATTACAACACTATTTAATTGCCACGTGGCGATTCTTATACTTTGAACCAGTACTCTGATATAACCGGAAGCGGAAACACTTGTCGGATTAAACCAATTAGTTGAGCATTAGTTTATAGTTGTGGAACGGACGACTTTAAAGATACAGATTTACTTTTTTATGATATAAAATATCAGAGTTATTCACCCTCGCCACTGGAGAACCATATGGGCCAGCGTTTATGACCAGGCTTCGAGTTAGAGTCCCTATGGCACTGCAAATTACATTTCTTTGTTTGTTTTGGGGGTCTAAGGTGGTGTGTCCGGACCAGGTGGTACGGCACTGTACGGGAGTTAATCACTCTCTTCCACAAAATGGTTTCCTCTTAAATACAGGCTTATAAATCGTGGCTAGTTCCGAGGTATTAATATGTCGGTGTTTTACACCGTGCACGTATCAGAACCAGAGAATACTCTGGAATGGGTCTCTGTCTGTATCGTGCACTATCCCCCAACATATAAAATGACTAACCTCTTCAGGAGGCGTCGCTCATACGGGCACCCGGTAACGACGATAAATAAACGTAAAACACGTGGCTAGTTCGCCTACTTGGCTGCGTGCCGTTTGAGCAGAGCGCAACACCAGGCAACATGTCTGAATGGTAATAAACACTAATAAGCCAATACGCAAAACAGCGTAACAATAGTCGCACCGAGAGCTTAGGTGACATGGCGACGGCTCTCCGGTTATTACTGGTGGAGGGAGAGGAAGTACCCAGAATGCCCCTCAAAGCAGTATTTCAGGCAAGGATGGTCACCCGGGTACGGAGCCACCCACGTGCCGCAAGCCAGATGGATAACGTCTTAGCTTGAAATGAATCGACACCCGTGTGGAATTTGAACCTTTAGCGACGAGGGGAAGTGAATTGAAGTCAGCATCCTTAGCCAATATTGTTTAAACAAACCACTCGCTGACAGAGGCCCTTGACGGGGTACAAACCACTCGCTCATGGAGGCCATTGACGGGGTACTAACCACTCGCTCACGGAGGCCCTTGACGGGGTACTAACCACTCGCTCACGGAGGCCCTTGACCCTGGGTACTAACCACTCGCTGACAGAGGCCCTTGACGGGTTATTAACCACTCGCTCACGGAGGCCCTTGGCGGGGTACTAACCACTCATTCACGGAGGCACTTGACGGGGGTACTAACCACTCGCTGGCAGAGGCCCTTGACGGGGTACTAACCACTCACTGACAGAGGCCCTTGATGGGGTACTAACCACTCGCTCACGGAGGCACTAGACGGGGTACTCGTTAGCATGTTGTACACGATATACAAGTACAGTTTACGTATTCTGAGGAATGACACACAGTTACCTGCGTCTATTGTAAACTTAAATCATCTGCAGAACTCTAGAAGATCGATCACTGAAGATGTGTTGTCTTCTATACTAACACTAAAAAGAAACGGTGCACTTACCTTAGAGGTACACTTTATATCCTTTTAGAAATTTTTGTGTGGCAAATTTGAATGTCTAAGCACTTAAATACTGCGTAAAATCCATAATTCTAACATTTGTAACGAAAAAGTAACGCTCAATATAAAAGTACACAGTTTCTTAATGGTGTCAGTATAATTATTTACCTTCGTATCTAGAGAGCTATGAAATGCGTACATATGTAATAAGTAGATATACACACGCGAATGGTATATACGGGTTAGTGGTCCAGTGTAGAATCACAGGTTCGATCCTCCGTCTGACCCTAATAATAATAACAGTTTTTCAGATGGTGACTATAAACCGAGGTTTCATGTATCGGTGCTATATACCATGCATGTAAAAGAACCAGGAGTGCTACTGTCGTATGTATCGTGCACTGTCCACCAAGCAGTACAATGACTAATAAACGCCTGGAGATGTTGCCCGGAGTAAATAGGGGACGGCGATAAATAACTAAAACATAAAACCGAACAAAAAATCCAAGGATTCGAACCCCCACCAGCACGTATCACTTTCCACAACTTTACCAAATGCGGAAGAAGCTCCGGGAGTCACGTATTGTTATAATGACCGTAATATGAAATCGATATTTATAAATCGTCATTGTTTCGTTAATGAGCAAGTGAACGTATTTGTATGGTCTGCAATACGTCGTTAATGAGTACTAAGGCGGCGTATGATTAATTGGCGATAATTTATCCTTTGATCAGTAAGTGTGTACTCGCCTCTTTGTATGCTGTGTTTGTGTGTTTGTATGCTTTGTTTGTTTGTATGCTTTGTTTGTTTGTATGCTTTGTTTGTTTGTATGCTTTGTTTGTTTGTATGCTTTGTTTGTTTGTATGCTTTGTTTATTTGTATGCTTTGTTTGTTTGTATGCTTTGTTTGTTTGTATGCTTTGTTTGTTTGTATGCTTTGTTTGTTTGTATGCTTTGTTTGTTTGTTTGTATGCTTTGCTTGTTTGTATGCTTTGTTTGTTTGTTTGTATGCTTTGTTTGTTTGTATGCTTTGTTTGTTTGTATGCTTTGTTTGTTTGTATGCTTTGTTTGTTTGTTTGCTTTGTTTGTTTGTATGCTTCTTTGTTTGTTTGTTTGTTTGTTTGTATGCTTTGTTTGTTTGTTTGTTTGTATGCTTTGTTTGTTTGTTTGTTTGTATGCTTTGTTTGTTTGTTTGTTTGTATGCTTTGTTTGTTTGTATGCTTTGTTGTTTGTTTGTATGCTTTGTTTGTTTGTTTGTTTGTATGCTTTGTTTGTTTGTTTGTTTGTATGCTTTGTTTGTTTGTTTGTTTGTATGCTTTGTTTGTTTGTTTGTTTGTATGCTTTGTTTGTTTGTTTGTATGCTTTGTTTGTTTGTATGCTTTGTTTGTTTGTATGCTTCTTTGTTTGTTTGTTTGTTTGTTTGTTTGTTTGTTTGTTTGTTTGTTTGTTTGTGTATTAGGTTTAAAGTCGCACCAACAGCTTAGGTCATATTTCGACTCTTGAGCTATTAATGGACAGACGGATCTGTAGTCCAGTGGTAACACGCTGTACTGGTAATCCAGGGATCGCAGGTTCGATCTCCCGTCTGACCCTAATAAAATTAACATTCTTTCAGATGCGACGTTAAACCGAGGTCTCGTGTCGATGCTGTACACCGTGCACGTAAAAGAACGAGAGGATACTCTGGAATGGGTCTCTGTCTGTATCATTGCATTATCCTCCAAAAATCTAAAATAATTAATCTCTTCAGGAGGCGTCGCTCATATGGGCAACCGGTAGCGACGATAAATAAACGTAAAACACAGACATGCTATTAATGGTGGAGGAAGACCTCAGGTGCCCCTCCCAGCAGTATTTAATGGTGGAGAAAGACCCCAGATACCCCTCCCAGCAGTATTTAATGCACAGACACCCGTGTAGAACTATCGACCGTCCGCATTGTATACACGGCGCTTACTGCATATCGCATATATATATATATATATATATATATTGTTACACTCTGAACGATGCACTGGTACGATGGCGCACGATATGTGGGCACGATATGTGGGCACGATGGCGCACGATATGTGGGCACGAAGGCGCATGAAATCAGGATATGATATCGCACGATGTGTGGGCACGAATTCAGGGCATGATATCGCACGATGTGTGGGCACGAAGTCAGGACATGATATCGCACGATGTGTGGGCACGAAGTCAGGACATGATGGTGCACGATGTGTGGGCACGAAGTAAGTCAGGACATGATATCGCACGATGTGTGGGCACGAAGTAAGTCAGGGCATGATATCGCACGATGTGTGGGCACGAAGTCAGGACATGATGGTGCACGATGTGTGGGCACGAAGTAAGTCAGGACATGATATCGCACGATGTGTGGGCACGAAGTAAGTCAGGGCATGATATCGCACGATGTGTGGGCACGAAGTCAGGGCATGATATCGCACGATGTGTGGGCACGAAGGAGCACGAAGTCAGGGCATGATGGTGCATGATATGTGGGCACGAAGTCAGGGCATGATGGTGCACAATGTGTGGGCACGAAGTCAGGGCATGATATCGCACGATGTGTGGGCACGAAGTCAGGACATGATGGTGCACGATGTGTGGGCACGAATGCAGGGCATGATATCGGACGATGTGTGGGCACGAAGTCAGGGCATGATGGTGCACAATGTGTGGGCACGAAGTCAGGGCATGATATCGCACGATGTGTGGGCACGAAGTCAGGACATGATGGTGCACGATGTGTGGGCACGAATGCAGGGCATGATATCGGACGATGTGTGGGCACGAAGTCAGGGTATGATATCGGACGATGTGTGGGCACGACGTCAGGGTATGATATCGGACGATGTGTGGGCACGACGTCAGGGCATGATATCGCACGATGTGTGGGCACGACGTCAGGGTATGATATCGGACGATGTGTGGGCACGAAGTCAGGGTATGATATCGCACGATGTGTGGGCACGAAGTCAGGGTATGATATCGCACGATGTGTGGGCACGAAGGCAGGGCATGATATCGCACGATGTGTGGGCACGAATGCAGGGCATGATATCGGACGATGTGTGGGCACGAAGTCAGGGTATGATATCGGACGATGTGTGGGCACGACGTCAGGGTATGATATCGGACGATGTGTGGGCACGACGTCAGGGCATGATATCGGACGATGTGTGGGCACGAAGTCAGGGTATGATATCGGACGATGTGTGGGCACGAAGGCAGGGCATGATATCGCACGATGTGTGGGCACGAATGCAGGGCATGATATCGCATGATGTGTGGGCACGAAGTCAGGGCATGATATCGCACGATGTGTGGGCACGAAGTCAGGGCATGATGAAGTCATGACATAAGGTCGCACGATATCACAGGACGTTAGACACGATAAACGATGACATCATACGATGGTGCACTATATTCTGGAACGATGGTGCACGCCCTCCGGACACACTGCATGGTGATCCACGTACGGACACACTGCATGGTGACCCACGTACGGACACACTGCATGGTGATCCACGTACGGCCACACTGTATGGTGATCCACGTACGGACACACTGCATGGTGACCCAAGTACGGACACACTGCATGGTGATCCACGTACGGACACACTGGTGAACGACATAAGGACATTCTGACTAATGCCGTACGGACACTAGCAAACGACTTACGGGCACACTGGCGAACGATCACAATGATGCTGGCTGTACGGGCACAGATGAACACAATCTTATATTGATCAATGCGCTTGTATTGTCTCGTGTTAATATTCTGTTTCCCGGATTTAATGAACCAATGTTACTTACAGGATTGTCTATGTATGTAGTGTGTGCACAATTTCCCTATAAAACATGCTGCAATAGACAGACCCAATCTCTACATACGGATCTGTAGTCCAGTGGTAACAGGCTGGACTGGTAATCCATGGATCGCAGGTTCGATCCCCCGCCTGACCATAATAAAATTAACAGTCTTTCAGATGGGACATTAAACCGAGGTCTCGTGTCGGTGCTTTACACCGTGCACGTAAAAGAACCAGAGGAGACCCTGGAATGGGTCTCTGTCGGTATCATTACACTATCCTCCAACAATCTAAAATGACTAATCTCTTCAGGAGGCGTCGCTCATATGGGCAACCGTAGCGACGATAAATAAACTTAAAACACACACATTATCTTTCCCTCGTGGCGATGGATTGCATCAGGAATGAGGTCTCGAGAATGATTAATATAAATATAAACTTGTTTCGCAATCGAGCTATCTTAAAGATTCTTTATATTACATTACTATTGTCAGACGGGGGTCGAACCTAAGAGTCCTGGATTCGCAGTCCAACGTGTTAACCTTTGGCACTATGGCCAGACTATTAATTGTTCACGCATCACATCTTCAATACAACCAATAACATTGATTTTAATTCGGTACTTGGGAAAGAGACATGTGGAGACTGCTTGAGGCTAGAGTTTCAATTATTTTAATGGTATACAAAACCATACATGTAGGCCCTATAAAGACGAGTGAATGTAACCCTGTAATTTGATTATACTTGGTGAATACCTCGACACATGCTTCGGTTGTTGCACACATTATCTCTCTTATATACGCCTTTAATGGCCTGTTGCCTGTTTAGATAGGCCGAACAAATAAATGCTTGTTTATGGTCTCGCTTTTATACTCAGTGTTGTAGTCAAGTCAAGTACAGACGGATATGTAGTACAGTGGTAACACGCTGGACTGGTAATCCAGGGATAGCAGGTTCGATCTCCCGTCTGACCCTAACAAAAATTAACAGTCTTTCAGATGGGACGTTAAACCGAGGTCTCGTGTCGGTGCTTTACACCGTGCACGTAAAAGAACCAGAGGAGGTTCTGGAATGGGTCTCTGTCTGTATCATTGCACTATCCTCCAAAAATCTAAAATGACTAATCTCTTCAGGAGGCGTCGCTCATATGGGCAACCGGTAGCGACGATAAATAAACGTAAAAACACACACAAGTCAAGTGAAGACACATTGTATTCTCTCATTTCATATGCATACATGAAATAATGAGGCTTACGATAACAAATATTTACGAGGCTTGAATAACATATGTTGCATATAATAAACATTATAGTACTATTATTGTTGAGATAGAGAATTATTCGATTGCCAGGGTGCAGCATAGTAGAGGATATCGTCAAATGAACAATTGTCTTTCTTTCGTTTTGTATTGTCGTGTCTCGTTGGGGGGGGGGGGTAAAGTCACCACAACAGCTTGTGGAAGTCGTGATAGCGCAGTTGATGCGCGTTCGCTTCAGGTGTGAAATGTACGGAGTTCGAGCCCCACTGGAGGCGTTACGATTGTGCCCTTAGGCAAGGCATTTAAATTCCACGTTGCCTCTTCTCTCCTTCATGGCGATGGATTCCATCAGGAATGAGGTCTCGAGAGTGATTAATATAAGTTGAAAGAACTTGTTTCGCAATCGAGCTAAAATAAATTTGTATAAGGGAATATTGCGACTATCCAGGAGGGCCTAGCGACCTGACATCAACGACGTTCGCCGCTCGTTCACGGAGCCTCCACTACATAGCTGTGTATCAATGCTGACATATTTGTACAGACGGATCTGTAGGTCAGTTGTTAACACGCTGGACTGGTAATCCAGGGATCGCAGGTTCGATCCCCCGTCTGACCCTAATAAAAATTAACAGTCTTTCAGATGGGACGTTAAACCGAGGTCTCGTGTCGGTGATGTACACCGTGCACGTAAAAGAACCAGCGGAGATACAGGAATAGGTCTCTGTCTGTATCATTGCACTATCCTACAAAAAATCTAAAATGACTAATCTCTTCAGGAGGCGTCGCTCATATGAGCAACCGGTAGCGACGATAAATAAACGATAAATAAATGTGGAACGGACGACTTTAAAGATACAGATTTACTTTTTTATGATATAAAATATCAGAGTTATTCACCCTCGCCACTGGAGAACCATATGGGCGAGCGTTTATGACCAGGCTTCGAGTTAGAGTCCCTATGGCACTGCAAATTACATTTCTTTGTTTGTTTTGGGGGTCTAAGATGGTGTGTCCGGACCAGGTGGTACGGCACTGTACGGGAGTTAATCACTCTCTTCCACAAAATGGCTTCCTCTTAAATACAGGCTTATAAATCGTGGCTAGTTCCGAGGTATTAATATGTCGGTGTTTTACACCGTGCACGTATCAGAACCAGAGAATACTCTGGAATGGGTTTCTGTCTGTATCGTGCACTATCCCCCAACATATAAAATGACACCTCTTCAGGAGGCGTCGCTCATATGAGCAACCGGTAGTGACGATAAATAAACGAAGACACGCACGCGACATATTTGTTTTTACTCTGTTACTATGCATCTCAATCTGCAAATCACGGTGAAATAAACAGACCTTGAAATAAACAGACCTTGAAATAAACTAGCATTCATTCATTGAGTATGAAATGTGTTACGGTAAAATTCCATTGTATAAAATTTGCTAATGTAAACTCAAACTGGATGTGCCTTTAATGGAGGTTTTATTGGGATTTGAGGAATAGATATTTTAAGAAATGTGCATTTTCAGATTCACAAAGGAGTATGTAGTAAAAAGTTACGGGCACGATGGAATCTGTCAATCATGGGTTGGGTGGGTGGGGTGGGCTGGGTAGTTGGGAGTCTCTAGCAGAAACATAATTAGAGGAGTACTACGGGCGCGCTTAGTGCGTTCTGATTCATTTAGTGTGCTATGTGCAAATTATAATAACCCCATACATACAAACATAGGGTACACTCCGAGAGCGTATCGCATTGAACCTGTCTTGGATATATTTGCAATATATATGCTGCAATCGACTAATCACAAAATATTATTAAAGTCATAAATTGGACAACTCAGGATATCTTCTAAATTCTATCTATTTATGTAGTCATTTAAAAAAATCGTTAAATTTTATTCAGTTAATTACATATTTAAAATACTAATGTGGGAGTCCCTAAATATCGGGGGTCCCTGGGTTCAGCCCAGTCAGCCCTCCCCTTCACCCGCCACTGCTAGTACATACCACATCATCCTATTAAAGAATACATTTACAATGATCGATCGCACAGACATATATCTCAGCCATACAGCATATGCACGCATCTCCCAGTGTTATAGACTAGAGGGCATGCACTGTGCTACACTCCCGCACAGAAGAATAATTTTTAAAAAGGCTTTACAAAATGCAAGATTATCCAGTTTTATAGATTAATGGACTGTGGAAACTAAATTCTGCATATATCCAGAATTTGACCTTTCGCAGCTAAAAACCGCCGAAGCCATACACGCCCATAAACTGCTATATATATACAGATATACATACAGACATGCATACACTGTAGTGTAGATCATTATCTCACGTCACCAGCTGGTTCGTATTATATACATCGTCCATATTAAACTACATCTTTTACACAATGAAATAAATGCTGTATTTTCTAAATATCTTTAAAAGTTAAGAAACGTAAAATAAATTTCGACTTACCCCAAAAAAAGTTGCTATCATCCTATTTTGTCTCAATCGAAAGGTTTAAAGCTCATTTATGCTGGGTTAAACAAGCGGAACCACGTCACAGTGCACTGCGCATGCGCATCTTGATTATTCATCGTTATAGTTTCCAAATATGGGAAATTGGGCCGTATATGTGGCAAAACTTCACGTGATATAACTACCATACACTACAGCTATAGATAAACCAACCAAGCCATGCTACTGTTTTTTCCAATAATGTAAATATATTTAATGCAAAACTCGAGCAAATAGAAATTGGTTGCTATGACGTTAATTTAACTCCATTTTTCACCAATAAAACTTGAATTTTTAAGTAGCAAGTATCGATTGGGGGAACGACAATGGAGTAGGGTTATATCTGGACCACTGCTCTCAGATGATATCGGATACAAACCATAAAAAAATCGACGTTTTGTGGGCGAATTTGCACTTTTCATTGCTAGAAGGTTTCTGAAGATTACTAAATTCTTGTAGTCAGCAGAATAATGTAGTTGGGTTTCCTCGCTGTTTTCTAAATTTTACATATTTCCTAATATAATCCACGAAACGCATTCATGGTGTATTGCCCGATATGTCCAGGTGTTGGCAGTGACGGCCTGACGTAAGCATGTTTCCTGGGCATTCATGGTGTATTGCCCGATATGTCCAGGTGTTGGCAGTGACGGCCTGACGTAAGCATGTTTCCTGGGCATTCATGGTGTATTGCCCGATATGTCCAGGTGTTGGCAGTGACGGCCTGACGTAAGCATGTTTCCTGGGCATTCAACTACCCGACGTGCTAATTACTATAGCTCATTTAGTCTCGATGTGGGGGGCGGTGGTAGGTGTGTGGGGGTGGATGTGTGGGGGTGGCGGTGGATGTGTGGGGGTGGCGGTGGTAGGTGTGTGGGGGGGTGCGTGGGGTGGCGGTGGATGTGTGGGGTGGCGGTGGATGTGTAGGGGTGGCGGTGGATGTGTGGGTGTGGCGGGGGATGTGTGGGGTGGCGGTGGATGTGGGGTGGCGGTGGATGTGTGGGTGTGGCGGTGGATGTGGGGTGGAGGTGGATGTGTGGGGGGCGGTGGATGTGTGGGTGTGGCGGTGGATGTGTGGGGGGTGGCGGTGGATGTTGGGGTGGCGGTGGATGTGTGGGGGTGGCGGTGGATGTGTGGGGTGGAGGTGGATGTGTGGGGGTGGCGGTGGATGTGGGGTGGCGGTGGATGTGTGGCGGTGGATGTGGGGGTGGATGTGTGGCGGTGGATGTGGGGTGACGGTGGATGTGGGGTGGCGGTGGATGTGGGGTGGTGGTTGATGTGGGGTGGCGGTGGATGTGGGGGGTGGTGGATGGTGTGGGGGTGGCGGTGATGTGTGGGGGTGGCGGTGGATGTGTGGGGTGGAGGTGGATGTGTGGGGTGGCGGTGGATGTGTGGGGTGGCGGTGGATGTGGGGTGGCGGTGGATGTGTGGCGGTGGATGTGGGGTGGCGGTGGATGTGGGGTGGCGGTGGATGTGGGGTGGCGGTTGATGTGGGGTGGTGGTGGATGTGGGGTGGCGGTGGATGTGGGGTGGCGGTGGATGTGTGGGTGTGGATGTGTGAGGGTGGCGGTGGATGTGTGGGGGTGGCGGTGGATGTGTGGGGTGGATGTGTGAGGGTGGCGGTGGATGTATGGGGGTGGCGGGGATGTGTGGGGTAGAGGTGGATGTGTGGGGTGGCGGTGATGTGTGGCGGTGGATGTGGGTGGCGGTGGATGTGGGGGGTGGCGGTGGATGTGTGGCGGTGGGTGTGGGGTGGCGGTGGATGTGGGGTGGCGGTGGATGTGGGGTGGTGGTGGATGTGGGGTGGCGGTGGATGTGGGGTGGCGGTGGATGTTGGGGGTGGCGGTGGATGTGGGGGGTGGCGGTGGATGTGGGGGTGGCGGTGGATGGTGGGGGTGGCGGTGGATGTGTGGGGGGTGGCGGTGGATGTGTGGGGGGCGGTGATGTGTGGGGGTGGCGGTGGATGTGTGGGGTAGCGGTGGATGTGGGGGGTGGTTGGTGGGTGGGTGGCGGTGGATGTCGGGGTGGCGGGGATGTGTGGGGTGGCGGTGGATGTGTGGGGTGGCGGTGGATGTCGGGTGGCGGGTTGTGTGGCGGTGGATGTGGGGTGGGTGGATGTGTGGGGTGGCGGTGGATGTGGGGTGGAGGTGGATGTGTGTGGGGTGGCGGTGGATGTGTGGGGGTGGCGGTGGATGTGTGGGGGTGGCGGTGGGTGTGGGGTGGCGGTGGATGTGTGGGGTGGCGGTGGATGTGTGGGGGTGGGGGGGATGTGGGGTGGCGGTGGATGTGTGGCGGTGGATGTGGGGTGGAGGTGGATGTGGGGTGGCGGTGGATGTGTGGCGGTGGAGGGGTGGCGGTGGATGTGTGAGGGTGGCGGTGTGGATGTGTGGGGTGGATGTGGGGGTGGCGTTGGATGTGTGGGGGGGATGTGGGTTGCGTGGATGTGTGGCTGTGGATGTGGGGGTGGATGTGTGGGGGTGGATGTGGGGGCCGTTGGATGTGTGGGGTGGATGTGGGGTGGCGGTGTGGGGGTGGCGGTGGATGTGGGGTGGCGGTTGATGTGGGTGGCGGTGGATGTGGTGGCGGTGGATGTGGGGTGCGGTGGTGTGTGGGGTGGCGTTGGATGTGTGGTGGTGGATGTGGGCGTGGTGGATGTGTGGGTGCGGTGGGATGTGGGGGGTGGCGGGTGGATGTGTGGGGTGCGGTAGAGTGGGGTGGCGGTGTGATGTGGGGGGCGGTGGATGGGGGTGGCGGTGGATGTGGGGGGTGCGGTGCGGTGGGTGGTGGGGTGGGGGTTGTGGATGTGGGGGGGGTGGGTGCGTGGATGGTGTGTGTGCGTGTGGAGTGTTGGTGTGGATGGGCGGGTGGGGTGGCGGTGGATGTGGGTGTGGCGGTGGATGTGGGGGGTGGCGGTGGATGTGGTGGGTGGCGGTGGACGTGGGGTGGCGGTTGATGTGGGGTGGCGGTGGAATGGGGTGGCGGTGGATGTGGGTGGCGGTTGATGTGGGGTTGCGGGGATGTGGGGTGGGTTGGATGTGGGGTGGCGGTGGATGTGGGGTGGCGGTGGGGTGGATGTAGGGTGGCGGTGGATGTGGGGTGGCGATGGATGTGGGGTGGCGGTTGATGTGGGGTGGCGGTGGATGTGGGGTGGCGGTGGATGTGGGGTGGCGGTGGATGTGGGGTGGCGGTTGATGTGGGGTGGCGGTTGATGTGGGGTGGCGGTGGATGTGGGGTGGCGGTTGATGTGGGTGGCGGTGGATGTGGGTGGCGGTTGATGTGGGGTGGCGGTGATGTGGGGTGGCGGTGGATGTGGAGTGGCGGTTGATGTGGGGGTGGCGGTGGATGTGTGGGGGTGGCGGTTGATGTGGGGTGGCGGTTGATGTGGGGGTGGCGGTGGATGTGGGGTGGCGGTGGATGTGGGGCGGCGGTGGTGGATGTGGGGGCGGCGGTGGATGGGTATGGATACAGTGTCAATCTTAGAAACCAGGTTTCAATGAAAAATGAAACGGTGCTAATTCACACCCAGTCCATCGCACCCTGATCCAGGGGCGGATGGGCGGGGCGGGGCGGGGCGGGGCGGGGCGGGGCGGGGGGATGTAGTTAAGTAGATAAGTCTTTTCCTCACTTGTATAATGCATGCAATCCTGACAGAATCGTGTCTTTAAGTGCACCAGCAGCATATAGTTAGACAGATCATTGGGCGAGCATGTCCACACACCACTACAGCCACGGCGCTTGTTTGATGTGGCCTACACCTACGAAGTAGTCCAACTACGCGATTGGTGGAGGTGGGGGTCTTCCTACCTTATTGTGCGTGGGTGGGGGTCGTACCTTTAGTGTACGTGGTGGGGTCGTACCTTTAGTGTACGTGGGTGGGGTCATACCTTTAGTGTAAATGGGTGGGGGACCAGTGTATATGGGTAGGGGACCAGTGTACATGGGTGGGACCAGTGTACATGGGTGGGGGACCAGTGCACATGGGTGGGGACCAGTGCATGGGTGGGGACCAGTGCACATGGGTGGGGACCAGTGTACATGGGTGGGGACCAGTGCATGGGTGGGACCAGTGCACATGGGTGGGGACCAGTGTACATGGGTGGGGGACCAGTACACATGGGTGGGGACCAGTGTACATGGGTGGGGGACCAGTGCACATGGGTGGGGGACCAGTGCACATGGGTGGGGGACCAGTGCACATTGGTGGGGACCAGTGCACATGGGTGGGGGACCAGTGCACATGGGTGGGGGACCAGTGTACATGGGTGGGGGACCAGTGTACATGGGTGGGGGACCACTGTACATGGGTGGGGGACCAGTGTACATGGGTGGGGGACCAGTGCACATGGGTGGGGACCAGTGCACATGGGTGGGGGTTCTACTTCACTGGGCAATATGACAAAGGGCCTGTATTGTACTAGTATGGGGTGTGCTCACAGCTTCACCAGGGAACAGTATGGGGTGTGCTCACAGCTTCACCAGGGAACAGTATGGGGTGTGCTCACCGCTTCACCAAGGAACAGTATGGGGTGTACTCACAGCTTCACCAGGGAGCAGTATGGGGTGTGCTCACAGCTTCACCAGGGAACAGTATGGGGTGTGCTCACAGCTTCACCAGGGAACAGTATGGGGTGTGCTCACAGCTTCACCAGGGAACAGTATGGGGTGTGCTCACAGCTTCACCAGGGAACAGTATGTGTTTGTATTTTTACGTTTCTACTTCGTCGCTACCGGTTGCCCATATGAGCGACGCCTCCTGGAGAGATTAGTCATTTTAGATTGTTGGAGGATAGTGCAATGATACAGACAGAGACCCATTCCAGAGTCTCCTCTGGTTCGTTTACGTGCACGGTGTAAAACACCACAACGAGACCTTGGTTTAACGCCCCATCTGAAAGACTGTTAATTTTATTATGATCAGACGGGGGATCGAACCCGCGATCCCTGGATTACCAGTCCAGCGTGTTACCAGTGGAATAGAGATAATCTGTGGGGGAACAGTATATACTAAGGGCCGGTTTATAAACGCTGAGGTTGTTCTCTAATTCGCCACTTGTCGCCTGCTAATTGTCGTATGTGCACAACTTAATGGCAGCCACTTCCTGTCCGGAACTTTGTTTCCGTGAGCTAAGTGCTAGGTAGTCAGCCGGCCTACTCAAAGCATGTCTAAGCAAGTTACGGTACCAATTTGTCCCCAATAAACTGCTACTTACCGTACCATATTATACCTATTAAGCATCCATGTCCTTAGTGTAAACATATTTGTTCGGATCAAATACATGAATTTTTGAATATTTAACGGAAAGTACAAGTGTACATAGTACCCGGCTCTGTATACTCTATATACAAGTGTACATAGTACCCGGCTCTATATTCAAATCAATGTGAGCCACCGTAACTGTCGAAACTGACCCGCATTTCCAGACTTTAAAAAGTTGAACCTCCCTAGAACAACAACCTCTGTACATCAACCAATCTGGGTGTATCCGGATGGTGTTTGCTCTGGAGAGGTTTAACTGTATCCATATATCAACACATTGTTTTAGTTTATAAATTGAAATCGATATAGATTGAGAATGCGTATGCGAATCCCTTTCCATTCTGTCCTTAATTTGACTTTACACGTGACGGTACCATTTTATACTTATTTAAGCGTCCATATCGTTAATTTGAATCTACACGTGACGGTACCATTTTATACTTATTTAAGCGTCCGTATTCTCAATTTGACTACACGTGCCGGTACCATTTTATACTTATTTAAACGTCCGTATTCTCAATTTGACTACACGTGCCGGTACCATTTTATACTTATTTAAACGTCCGTATTCTCAATTTGACTACACGTGCCGGTACCATTTTATACTTATTTAAACGTCCGTATTCTCAAATTGACTACATGTGACGGTACCATTTTATACTTATTTAAACGTCCGTATCCTTAATTTGACTCTACACGTGACGGTACCATTTTATACTTATTTACACGTCCATATCCTTAATTTGACTCTACACGTGACGGTACCATTTTATACTTATTTACACGTCCATATCATTAATTTGACTGCACGTGACGGTACCATTTTATACTTATTTAAACGTCCATATCATTAATTTGACCCTACACGTGACGGTACCATTTTATACTTATTTACACGTCCATATCATTAATTTGACCCTACACGTGACGGTACCATTTTATACTTATTTACACGTCCATATCATTAATTTGACTGCACGTGACGGTACCATTTTATACTTATTTAAACGTCCATATCATTAATTTGACTGCACGTGACCGAATAACAGTTATATAATTATCTGACTTCATGTATTTCCTTTAAATCTAAAATGACTAATCTCTTCAGGAGACGTCGCTCATATGGGCAACCGGTAGCGACGATAAATAAACGTAAAGCACACTCCCTTTAAGTACACAGGTGTTTGCTTACAGTGTTAACTTGATACGGTTTAGGTCGTATAAAGTATTGTTGTACATACATGTCCGGCTCAAAATATTTGTTTTTCCATCTTGTACCATATTTCGTAATTCAGCGCACACGGCCTTACTTTGACTTCACGTGACTGTACCATATGGCCCCAATTCAGCGCAACATTACATAGTAGCCCCCATGGATGTTTACATTAATTTGCTATGTCAACAAACGTTTGTTTATTAGTTGAAATACTCAGTATTTGAGGTAAATATTTGGAAACAAATTATACAATAATAAATTTGTGTTTTCACTGATGTAGTGTCGCTTTAAATTAAAAAACTACAGACAAAACTACAGACAAAAAAACTACAGACAAAACATATTCATTAGAATTACTTTATTATTAATTAACTGTTCAAGATTTTCAGAAAATAAATAACATACAAAAGTAGATCTAACCGCGGAGGAATACGCGTTCGCTTCTGGTGCAAAAGGTCCAGAGTTCGAGCCCCGCTGGAGCCGTTCCGATTGTGCCCTTAGACAAGGCATTGACATTCCACATGCCTCTTCTCTCTCCTTCATGGCGATGTGTTGCATCAGGAATGAGGTCTCGAGAGTGATTAATATAAGTTGAAAGATCTTGTTTCATAATCGAGCTAAAATAAATATTGTTTTTGTATACACTAAATGAAAGATAGCAGTTTCTTTCACTTTTATTGAGAAAACTCAACCAAGCATGATAGAACCTAATGTATTGTATTTATTTAATTTTTTTACGTTTATTTATCGTCGCTACCGGTTGCCCATGTGAGCGACGCCTCCTGAAGAGATTAGTTATTTTAGATGTTGGAGGATAGTGCATGATACAGACCCATTCCAGAATCTCCTCTGGTTCTTTTACGTGCACGGTGTAAAGCACCGACACGAGACCTCGGTTTAACGTCCCATCTGAAAGACTGTTATTTTTATTAGGGTCAGACGGGGGATCGAACCTGCGATCCCTGGATTACCAGTCCAGCATGTTACCACTGAACTACAGATCCCTCTGTAAATGTATTGTAGACATCATATCATATGCTACATACTCGAACCATGACCTCATTATACTAGAAGGCATTCAACCAATTTATACAACATCCTTTAAGCTTATTTCTCAATCCATATCATTATCAATGATGTTGTTTATTTAAGTTTATTTATCGTCGCTACCGTTACCCGCTACCCATATGAGCGATGGGCAGTTTACTTAACACCACCGTTCATGGACAGGCTCCAGCGGTTAACCAGTACTTGGTGCACAAACCTCTGTAAGAAACTGCCAACTTTTTCATATAAAGACACATTATGTCTGAGCGGGGCTCGAACCCATGACAATCAGTGATGATAGGTTACAATGGTATCCAAGTCAGCGACCGTAACCACTCGAGCACGGAGGTGGATTCAATGTAAACAATTGTGTTTATATATACATGTATCCGCTGGAGTCGTTACGATTGTACCCTGAGGCAAGGCACGTAAATTCCACATTGCTCCTTCTCTCTCCCCCGTGGCGATGGATTCCATCAGGAATGATGTCTCGAGAGCGTTTGAACTATTATGTTATAAGAATTTTTATCAGTTCTACCGTTGTTCAAGGAGACCGGATAGGCAGTCCGGTTAGCGCGCTCGCTTCTCACCAATGCAACCCAGGTTCGATCCTCGGACCGGGACGTATGTGAGATGGTACGGTGGTCGCCAGATCGGACAGGTGGGTTTTCTCCGGGTACTCCGGTTTCCTCCCACACGAATAACACATTTACGCTTTCATCAGCGCCAACGAGAGTGATTAATATAAGTTGTTAAAACTTGCTTCCCAATCGTTGTAAAATAAATAAAGTTTAAACCTTGTTTTGCTAATATATAATATAAGTTTTTTTAAAAAGGAGACACGAAACTAATCAACGTATTATGTTTGGCCTGAGGTGAATACTTTAAATTTCTTGCTCAAACAAGTTTACACACACCTGATATACCTACATGTAGCATCTATGCACGGCAGAACGATTTAACATAGCTATGCAGCTGTGTGTGCTATCTACCCGGCTACATGCTGACACATACACACCACGAGATGACGAGATTACGAGCGTATGCTGTAGATAAAATACCGCGGTACGAGACCTGACTCGTTTACACTTTAAAGGATCGCCTCATGGGTCGAGTTGTTACGGTCGCTGACTTGTAATACCATTGTAACATATGGTCACTGGTTCGAGCCCCGCCCAGACAGTGTCTCTTTATATGAAAAGTTGGCAGCTCCTTATGGAGTATTGGTTAACCGCTGGAGCCTGTCAAGGAAATGTGATGTTAGGTAAACTGTCCGTCTCTCATATCGGCAACCTGTAGCGACGTTAAATAAACTTATGGAGTACTGGTTAACGACTGGAGCCTGTCAAGGAAAGGTGTTGTTAGGTAAACTGTCCATCGCTCATATCGGTAACCGGTAACGACGTTAAATAAACTTTAAAAAATAAAAATGCATTCTTCCCGGGGCATTCAGGTCTAAACATTGACCGTTACACAGGACAGGTATTAGAGTAGCAGGTCGCTAGGCTTATACAAGGCCTTAGATTTCTATGTACTTTTAAATGTATATAATGATTTGAATGTCCCGTGCTGCACGGACACATCCTCTACATATATGTGTGTATATAATACCTGACCCCTGATATGACCCCCAAGACGCGAATGCGAAGGACACCGGGTGCTCGGAAGAGTTTCTGACGCCAGGGGACTCGCTCCTGGGGATACATGCTCGACTCTGTCCTCACCAATTATCAGCTGCTCGGATGTCCGCAATGTTCGATGATGGCGAGACAACAGCTGCTATGTGCATCTCCGACATCTCTCCGGAGGGTATTGTATCACGATTTCAACAAATCTACACGCCAACACCATCTACCAGACATACTTCAACAAATCTACACTCCAACACCATCTACCAGACATACTTCAACAAATCTACACGCCAACACCATCTACCAGACATACTTCAACAAATCTACACTCCAACACCATCTACAAGACAGACTTCAACAAATGTACACTCCAATACCATCTACCAGACATACTTCAACAAATCTACACTTCTAAACCATCTACAAGACAGACTTCAACAAATCTACACTCCAACACCATCTACCAGACATACTTCAACAAATCTACACTTCTAAACCATCTACAAGACAAACTTCAACAAATATACACTTCTAAACCATCTACAAGACAAACTTCAACAAATCTACACTTCTAAACCATCTACAAGACAAACTTCAACAAATCTACACTTCTAAACCATCTACAAGACAAACTTCAACAAATCTACACGCCAACACCATCTACAAGACATACTTCAACAAATCTACACGCCAACACCATCTACCAGACAACCCTCAACAAATCTACACTCCAACACCATCTACAAGACAGACTTCAACAAATCTACACGCCAACACCATCTACAAGACATACTTCAACAAATATACACGCCAACACAATCTACCAGACAGACTTCAACAAATCTACACGCCAACACCATCTACAAGAAATACGTCAACAAATATACACGCCAACACCATCTACCAGACAGACTTCAACAAATCTACACTCCAACACCATCTACAAGACAGACTTCAACAAATCTACACTCCAACACCACCTACAAGACATACTTCAACAACTCTACACGCTAACACCATCTACAAGACAGACTGCAACAAATATACACTCCAACATCATCTACAAGACAGACTGCAACAAATATACACTCCAATACCATCTACAAGACAGACTTCAACAAATCTACACTCCAATACCATCTACAAGACAGACTGCAACAAATATACACTCCAATACCATCTACAAGACAGACTGCAACAAATATACACTCCAATACCATCTACAAGACAGACTTCAACAAATATACACTCCAATACCATCTACAAGACAGACTGCAACAAATATACACTTCTAAACCATCTACAAGACAGACTTGTCAACAAATCTACACTCCAACACCATCTACAAGACAGACTTCAACAAATCGACACTCCAACACCATCTACAAGACAGACTTGTCAACAAATGTACACTCCAACACCATCTACAAGACATACTTGTCAACAAATCTACACTCCAACACCATCTACAAGACATACTTGTCAACAAATCTACACTCCAACACCATCTACAAGACATACTTCAACAAATGTACACTCCAACACCATCTACAAGACATACTTGTCAACAAATGTACACTCCAACACCATCTACAAGATAGACTTGTCAACAAATCTACACTCCAACACCATCTACAAGACATACTTGTCAACAAATCTACACTCCAACACCATCTACAAGACAGACTTCAACAAATATACACTCCAGCACCATCTACAAGACAGACTGCAACAAATATACACTCCAACACCATCTACAAGACAGACTTGTCAACAAATCTACACGTCAACACCATCTACAAGACAGACTTGTCAACAAATCTACACGTCAACACCACCTACAAGACATACTTCAACAAATCTACACTCCAACACCATCTACAAGACAGACTTCAACAAATGTACACTCCAACACCATCTACAAGACAGACTTCAACAAATGTACACTCCAACACCATCTACCAGACAAACCTCAACAAATCTACACGCCAACACCACCTACCAGACATACTTCAACAAATGTACACTCCAACACCATCTACAAGACAGACGTCAACAAATGTACACTCCAACACCATCTACAAGACAGACTTCAACAAATGTACACTCCAACACCATCTACAAGACATACTTCAACAAATGTACACTCCAACACCATCACAAGATAGACTTCAACACATGTACACTTCACGAATACTTGGCAGTATTATACATGTACATGGAACTCTCGCCCAGATAATAAACGTAAACACAAACATTAATGCTGGTACAACTGCTTTCGTATTATTACATGTTTATGTATATACTAAATAGCACACTTCCGTTTTGTTGACAGCATGGATGTAAATCTACGTAATGGTGGCCGTGATATTGGCACGCCATATTTATTACAACACAAAATAATATGATATTCCTATTCCAGAAAGTATTAACTGTTCAAATGTCGTCGGGATTGCATAGCTGGTTTGAAATAGTATTTAGTTCTGACGTTGAAGGGTGTACCTAGCAGGAGTGACATTTAATGAGGGGAACAAGGGTGTACCTAGCAGGAGTGACATTTAATGAGGGGAACAAGGGCGTACCTAGCAGGAGTGACATTTAATGAGGGGAACAAGGGTGTACCTAGCAGGAGTGACATTTAATGAGGGGAACAAGGGTGTACCTAGCAGGAGTGACATTTAATGAGGGGAACAAGGGCGTACCTAGCAGGAGTGACATTTAATGAGGGGAACAAGCGCGTACCTAGCAGGAATGACATTTAATGAGGGGAACAAGGGCGTACCTAGCAGGAGTGACATTTAATGAGGGGAACAAGGGTGTACCTAGCAGGAGTGACATTTAATGAGGGGAACAAGGGTGTACCTAGCAGGAGTGACATTTAATGAGGGGAACAAGGGCGTACCTAGCAGGAGTGACATTTAATGAGGGGAACAAGCGCGTACCTAGCAGGAATGACATTTAATGAGGGGAACAAGGGCGTACCTAGCAGGAGTGACATTTAATGAGGGGAACAAGGGCGTACCTAGCAGGAGTGACATTTAATGAGGGGAACAAGCGCGTACCTAGCAGGAATGACATTTAATGAGGGGAACAAGGGCGTACCTAGCAGGAGTGACATTTAATGAGGGGAACAAGGGTGTACCTAGCAGGAGTGACATTTAATGAGGGGAACAAGGGTGTACCTAGCAGGAATGACATTTAATGAAGGAGAACAAGGGCGTACCTAGCAGGAATGACATTTAATGAGGGGAACAAGGGCGTACCTAGCAGGAATGACATTTAATGAGGGGGAACAAGGGCGTATCTAGCAGGAATGACATTTAATGAGGGGAACAAGGGCGTACCTAGCAGGAGTGACATTTAATGAGGGGAACAAGGGCGAACCTAGCAGGAGTGACATTTAATGAGGGGGAACAAGGGCGTACCTAGCAGGATTGACATTTAATGAGGGGAACAAGGGTGTACCTAGCAGGAATGACATTTAATGAGGGGGAACAAGGGCGTACCTAGCAGGAATGACATTTATATGAGGGGGAACAAGGGCGTACCTAGCAGGAATGACATTTAATGAGGGGAACAAGGGCGTACCTTGCAGGAATGACATTTAATGAGGGGAACAAGGGCGTACCTAGCAGGATTGACATTTAATGAGGGGAACAAGGGCGTACCTAGCAGGAGTGACATTTAATGAGGGGAACAAGGGCGTACCTAGCAGGAGTGACATTTAATGAGGGGAACAAGGGCGTACCTAGCAGGAATGACATTTAATGAGGGGGAACAAGGGCGTACCTAGCAGGAATGACATTTAATGAGGGGAACAAGGGCGTACCTAGCAGGAATGACATTTAATGAGGGGGAACAAGGGCGTACCTAGCAGGAATGACATTTAATGAGGGGAACAAGGGCGTACCTAGCAGGAATGACATTTAATGAGGGGAAACAAGGGCGTACCTAGCAGGAGTGACATTTAATGAGGGGGAACAAGGGCGTACCTAGCAGGAATGACATTTAATGAGGGGGAACAAGGGCGTATCTAGCAGGAATGACATTTAATGAGGGGAACAAGGGCGTACCTAGCAGGAGTGACATTTAATGAGGGGAACAAGGGCGAACCTAGCAGGAGTGACATTTAATGAGGGGGAACAAGGGCGTACCTAGCAGGATTGACATTTAATGAGGGGAACAAGGGCGTACCTAGCAGGAATGACATTTAATGAGGGGGAACAAGGGCGTACCTAGCAGGAATGACATTTAATGAGGGGAACAAGGGCGTACCTAGCAGGAATGACATTTAATGAGGGGAACAAGGGCGTACCTAGCAGGAATGACATTTAATGAGGGGAACAAGGGCGTACCTAGCAGGAGTGACATTTAATGAGGGGAACAAGGGCGTACCTAGCAGGAGTGACATTTAATGAGGGGAACAAGGGCGTACTAGCAGGAGTGACATTTAATGAGGGGAACAAGGGCGTACCTAGCAGGAATGACATTTAATGAGGGGAACAAGGGCGTACCTAGCAGGAATGACATTTAATGGGGGGAACAAGGGCGTACCTAGCAGGAGTGACATTTAATGAGGGGAACAAGGGTGTACCTAGCAGGAGTGACATTTAATGAGGGGAACAAGGGTGTACATAGCAGGAATGACATTTAATGAAGGAACAAGGGTGTACCTAGCAGGAGTGACATTTAATGAGGGGAACAAGCGCGTACCTAGCAGGAATGACATTTAATGAGGGGAACAAGGGCGTACCTAGCAGGAGTGACATTTAATGAGGGGAACAAGCGCGTACCTAGCAGGAATGACATTTAATGAGGGGAACAAGGGCGTACCTAGCAGGAGTGACATTTAATGAGGGGAACAAGGGTGTACCTAGCAGGAGTGACATTTAATGAGGGGAACAAGGGTGTACCTAGCAGGAGTGACATTTAATGAGGGGAACAAGGGTGTACATAGCAGGAATGACATTTAATGAAGGAACAAGGGTGTACCTAGCAGGAGTGACATTTAATGAGGGGAACAAGCGCGTACCTAGCAGGAATGACATTTAATGAGGGGAACAAGGGCGTACCTAGCAGGAGTGACATTTAATGAGGGGAACAAGCGCGTACCTAGCAGGAATGACATTTAATGAGGGGAACAAGGGCGTACCTAGCAGGAGTGACATTTAATGAGGGGAACAAGGGTGTACCTAGCAGGAGTGACATTTAATGAGGGGAACAAGGGTGTACCTAGCAGGAGTGACATTTAATGAGGGGAACAAGGGCGTACCTAGCAGGAATGACATTTAATGAAGGAACAAGGGTGTACCTAGCAGGAGTGACATTTAATGAGGGGAACAAGCGCGTACCTAGCAGGAATGACATTTAATGAGGGGAACAAGGGCGTACCTAGCAGGAGTGACATTTAATGAGGGGAACAAGCGCGTACCTAGCAGGAATGACATTTAATGAGGGGAACAAGGGCGTACCTAGCAGGAGTGACATTTAAT
>CM026388.1:52516859-52536327 GCA_014843695.1 Archivesica marissinica | reverse complement strand
GATATGACATGTATATACTATACGGGTGTACGGAACACTGATATGACATGTATATACTATACGGGTGTACGGAACACCGATATGACGTGTAGATACTATACGGGTGTACGGAACACCGATATGACGTGTATATACTATACGGGTGTACGGAACAACGATATGACATGTATATACTATACGGGTGTACGGAACAACGATATGACGTGTATCTATTATACGGGTATACGGAACACCGATATGACGTGTAGATACTATACGGGTGTACGGAACACTGATATGACATGTATATACTATACGGGTGTACGGAACACCGATATGACGTGTAGATACTATACGGGTGTACGGAACACCGATATGATGTGTAGATACTATACTGGTGTACGGAACACCGATATGACATGTATATACTATACGGGTGTACAGAACACCGATGTGACGTGTAGATACTATACTGGTGTACGGAACACCAATGTAACATGTATATACTATACGGGTGTACGGAACACCGATATGACATGTATATACTATACGGGTGTACGGGACAACGATATGACATGTATATACTATACGGGTGTACGGAACAACGATATGACGTGTATATACTATACTGGTGTACGGAACACCGATATGACGTGTAGATACTATACTGGTGTACGGAACACCGATATGACATGTATATACTATATGGGTGTACAGAACACCAATATGACATGTAGATACTATACTGGTGTACGGAACACCGATATGACATGTAGATACTATACTGGTGTACGGAACAACGATATGACATGTAGATACTATACGAGTGTACGGAACACCAATATGACATGTAGATACTATACGAGTGTACGGAACACCGATATGACATGTATATACTATACGGGTGTACAGAACACCAATATGACATGTAGATACTATACGGGTGTACGGAACACCGATATGACGTGTAGATACTATACGGGTGTACGGAACACCGATATGACGTGTAGATACTATACTGGTGTACGGAACAACGATATGACGGGTAGATACTATACTGGTGTACGGAACACCGATATGACATGTAGATACTATACTGGTGTACGGAACACCGATATGACATGTATATACTATACGGGTGTACGGAACAACGATATGACGTGTATATACTATACTGGTGTACGGAACAACGATATGACATGTATATACTATACGGGTGTACGGAACACCGATATGACGTGTAGATACTATACTGGTGTACGGAACACCGATGTGACATGTATATACTATACGGGTGTACGGAACACCGATATGACATGTATATACTATACGGGTGTACGGGACAACGATATGACATGTATATACTATACGGGTGTACGGAACAACGATATGACATGTATATACTATACGGGTGTACGGAACACCGATATGACGTGTAGATACTATACTGGTGTACGGAACAACGATATGACGTGTAGATACTATACGGGTGTACGGAACAACGATATGACATGTATATACTATACTGGTGTACGGAACACCGATATGACATGTAGATACTATACGGGTGTACGGAACAACGATATGACGTGTATATATTATACGGGTGTAGGGAACAACGATATGACGTGTATATACTATACTTGTGTACGGAACACCGATATGACGTGTAGATACTATACTGGTGTACGGAACACCGATATGACATGTATATACTATACTGGTGTACGGAACACCGATATGACGTGTAGATACTATACGGGTGTACGGAACAACGATATGACATGTATATACTATACGGGTGTACGGAACAACGATATGACGTGTATATATTACACGGGTATACGGAACACCGATATGACGTGTAGATACTATACGGGTGTACGGAACACTGATATGACATGTATATACTATACGGGTGTACGGAACACCGATATGACGTGTAGATACTATACGGGTGTAGGGAACACCGATATGACGTGTAGATACTATACTGGTGTACGGAACAACGATATGACGGGTAGATACTATACTGGTGTACGGAACACCGATATGACATGTAGATACTATACTGGTGTACGGAACACCAATATGACATGTATATACTATACGGGTGTACGGAACACCGATATGACGTGTAGATACTATACTGGTGTACGGAACACCGATATGACATGTATATACTATACGGGTGTACAGAACACTGATATGACATGTAGATACTATACTGGTGTACGGAACACCGATATGACATGTAGATACTATACTGGTGTACGGAACAACGATATGACATGTAGATACTATACGAGTGTACGGAACAACGATATGACATGTAGATACTATACGAGTGTACGGAACACCAATATGACATGTAGATACTATACGAGTGTACGGAACACCGATATGACATGTATATACTATACGGGTGTACAGAACACCAATATGACATGTAGATACTATACGAGTGTACGGAACACCGATATGACATGTATATACTATACGGGTGTACAGAACACCAATATGACATGTAGATACTATACGGGTGTACGGAACACCGATATGACGTGTAGATACTATACGGGTGTACGGAACACCGATATAACGTGTAGATACTATACTGGTGTACGGAACAACGATATGACGGGTAGATACTATACTGGTGTACGGAACACCGATATGACATGTATATACTATACTGGTGTACGGAACAACGATATGACGTGTAGATACTATACGGGTGTACGGAACAACGATATGACATGTATATACTATACTGGTGTACGGAACACCGATATGACATGTAGATACTATACGGGTGTACGGAACAACGATATGACGTGCATATACTATACGGGTGTACGGAACACCGATATGACGTGCATATACTATACGGGTGTACGGAACAACGATATGACATGTATATACTATACTGGTGTACGGAACAATGATATGACATGTATATACTATACTGGTGTACGGAACAATGATATGACGTGTAGATACTATACTGGTGTACGGAACAACGATATGACGTGTATATACTATACTGGTGTACGGAACACCGATATGACATGTATATACTATACGGGTGTACGGAACACCGATATGACGTGTAGATACTATACGGGTGTACGGAACAACGATATGACATGTATATATTATACGGGTGTACGGAACACCGATATGACGTGTAGATATTATACGGGTGTACGGAACACCGATATGACATGTATATACTATACGGGTGTACGGAACACCGATATGACGTGTAGATACTATACTGGTGTACGGAACACCGATATGACATGTAGATACTATACTGGTGTATGGAACAACGATATGACGTGTATATACTATACGGGTGTACGGGACAACGATATGACGTGTATATACTATACGGGTGTACGGGACAATGATATGACGTGTATATACTATACTGGTGTACGGAACACCGATATGACGTGTATATACAATACGGGTGTACGGGACAACGATATGATGTGTAGATACTATACTGGTGTACGGAACACCGATATGACGTGTATATACTATACGGGTGTACGGAACAACGATATGACATGTATATACTATACTGGTGTACGGAACACCGATATGACGTGTATATACTATACGGGTGTACGGAACACCGATATGACGTGTATATACTATACTGGTGTACGGAACAACGATATGACGTGTATATACTATACTGGTGTACGGGACAACGATATGACGTGTATATACTATACTGGTGTACGGAACAACGATATGACGTGTATATACTATACTGGTGTACGGAACAACGATATGACATGTATATACTATACGGGTGTACGGGACAACGATATGACATGTAGATACTATACGGGTGTACGGGACACCGATATGACATGTATATACTATACGGGTGTACGGGACAACGATATGACGTGTATATACTATACGGGTGTACGGAACAACGATATGACATGTATATACTATACGGGTGTACGGAACAACGATATGACATGTATATACTATACGGGTGTACGGAACAACGATATGACATGTATATACTACACGGGTGTACGGAACAATGATATGACGTGTATATACTATACCGGTGTACGGGACAATGATATGACGTGTATATACTATACTGGTGTACGGAACACCGATATGACGTGTATATACAATACGGGTGTACGGGACAACGATATGATGTGTAGATACTATACTGGTGTACGGAACACCGATATGACGTGTATATACTATACGGGTGTACGGAACAACGATATGACATGTATATACTATACTGGTGTACGGAACACCGATATGACGTGTATATACTATACGGGTGTACGGAACACCGATATGACGTGTATATACTATACGGGTGTACGGAACACCGATAATGACATGTAGATACTATACGGGTGTACGGAACACCGATATGACATGTAGATACTATACGGGTGTACGGAACAACGATATGACGTGTAGATACTATACTGGTGTATGGAACACCGATATGACGTGTAGATACTATACGGGTGTACGGAACAACGATATGACGTGTAGATACTATACTGGTGTACGGAACACCGATATGACATGTAGATACTATACGGGTGTACGGAACATCGATATGACATGTAGATACTATACCGGTGTACGGGACAACGATATGACGTGTATATACTATACTGGTGTACGGAACACCGATATGACGTGTATATATTATACGGGTGTACGGAACAACGATATGACGTGTATATACTATACTGGTGTACGGAACACCGATATGACGTGTATATACTATACGGGTGTACGGAACACCGATATGACGTGTATATACTATACTGGTGTACGGGACAACGATATGACGTGTATATACTATACTGGTGTACGGAACAACGATATGACGTGTATATACTATACTGGTGTACGGAACAACGATATGACATGTATATACTATACGGGTGTACGGGACAACGATATGATATGTAGATACTATACGGGTGTACGGGACACCGATATGACATGTATATACTATACGGGTGTACGGGACAACGATATGACGTGTATATACTATACGGGTGTACGGAACAACGATATGACATGTATATACTATACGGGTGTACGGAACAACGATATGACATGTATATACTATACGGGTGTACGGAACAACGATATGACATGTATATACTACACGGGTGTACGGAACAATGATATGACGTGTATATACTATACGGGTGTACGGGACAACGATATGACACGTATATACTATACCGGTGTACGGGACAATGATATGACGTGTATATACTATACTGGTGTACGGAACACCGATATGACGTGTATATACAATACGGGTGTACGGGACAACGATATGATGTGTAGATACTATACTGGTGTACGGAACACCGATATGACGTGTATATACTATACGGGTGTACGGAACAACGATATGACATGTATATACTATACAGGTGTACGGAACACCGATATGACGTGTATATACTATACGGGTGTACGGAACACCGATATGACGTGTATATACTATACTGGTGTACGGAACACCGATATGACATGTATATACTATACTGGTGTACGGAACAACGATATGACGTGTATATACTATACTGGTGTACGGAACAACGATATGACGTGTATATACTATACGGGTGTACGGAACAATGATATGACATGTATATACTACACGGGTGTACGGAACAATGATATGACGTGTATATACTATACGGGTGTACGGGACAACGATATGACATGTATATACTATACCGATGTACGGGACAACGATATGACATGTATATACTATACGGGTGTACGGAACAATGATATGACGTGTATATACTATACGGGTGTACGGAACAACGATATGACGTGTATATACTATACGGGTGTACGGAACACCGATATGAGGTGTATATACGATACGGGTGTACGGAACAACGATGTGACGTGTAGATACTATGCGGGTGTACGGAACAACGATATAACGTGTAGATACTATACGGGTGTACAGAACAACGATATGACGTGTAGATACTATACTGGTGTACGGAACAACGATATGACATGTATATACTATACGGGTGTACGGAACAACGATATGACGTGTATATACTATACTGGTGTACGGAACACCGATATGACATGTAGATACTATACGGGTGTACGGAACACCGATATGACATGTAGGTACTATACGGGTGTACGGGACAACGATATGACATGTATATACTATACGGGTGTACGGAACAACGATATGACATGTATATACTATACAGGTGTACGGAACAATGATATGACATGTATATACTATACTGGTGTATGGGACACCGATATGACATGTATATACTATACTGGTGTACGGAACACCGATATGACGTGTATATACTATACGGGTGTACGGAACAACGATATGACATGTAGATACTATACGGGTGTACGGGACAACGATATGACATGTATATACTATACGGGTGTACGGAACAATGATATGACGTGTAGATACTATACTGGTGTACGGAACAACGATATGACGTGTAGATACTATACTGGTGTACGGAACACCGATATGACGTGTAGATACTATACTGGTGTACGGAACAACGATATGACATGTATATACTATACCGGTGTACGGAACAACGATATGACGTGTATATACTATACGGGTGTACCGAACACCGATATGACATGTAGATACATACTGGTGTACGGAACAAGATATGACATGTATATACTATACGGGTGTACGGAACACCGATATGACATGTATATACTATACTGGTGTACGGAACAATGATATGACGTGTATATACTATACTGGTGTACGGGACAACGATATGACATGTATATACTATACAGGTGTACGGAACAACGATATGACATGTATATACTATACGGGTGTACGGAACAATGATATGACGTGTATATACTATACTGGTGTACGGGACAACGATATGACATGTATATACTATACGGGTGTACGGAACAATGATATGACGTGTAGGTACTATACGGTGTACGGAACACCGATATGACATGTAGGTACTATACGGGTGTACGGGACAACGATATGACATGTATATACTATACTGGTGTACGGAACACCGATATGACGTGTATATACTATACTGGTGTACGGAACAACGATATGACATGTATATACTATACGGGTGTACGGAACAACGATATGACGTGTATATACTATACGGGTGTACGGAACACCGATATGACATGTATATACTATACTGGTGTACGGAACAATGATATGACGTGTATATACTATACTGGTGTACGGGACAACGATATGACATGTATATACTATACAGGTGTACGGAACAACGATATGACATGTATATACTATACGGGTGTACGGAACAATGATATGACGTGTATATACTATACTGGTGTATGGGACAACGATATGACATGTATATACTATACGGGTGTACGGAACAATGATATGACGTGTAGATACTTTACGAGTGTACGATCGACCGATGTGACATGTAGATACTATACGGGTGTACGATCGACCGATCTAACCCATCATGTATACTACACGAATTCACCATTTCGTGATGACAAGACTAACACCCACCGGTCGTAATGATGCTATACATGTAAATAACAAACACTTCATCTTAATCATCATCACCATCACCATCATCACCACCACCAAAATCACCAAAATCACCACCACCACCGTCACCACCAAAATCACCAAAATCACCACCACCACCGTCACCACCAAAATCACCAAAATCACCACCACCACAGTCACCACCGCCACCGTCACCACCAAAATCACCACCATCACCACCACTAAAATCACCAAAATCACCACCACCACCAAAATCACCAAAATCACCACCATCACCACCACCACACCAAAATCACCACCAAATCACCACCATCACCACCACCACCAAATCACCACCACCAAAACCACCAAACCACCACCACCACCGCCGCCCCACCACCACCCCGCCACACCACCACCGCGCCCACACCACCCGCCGCGCCACCACCACCGCCGCCACCACCACCACCGCCGCCGCTGCCACCACCACCGCCGTCACCGCCACCACCGCCACCACCACCCCACCAATACCGCCACAGCTCTCTATATTACATACGTACAAACTGCTATCTAACGATATATCACATTATATCCGCCCCCTCCACCTGACAGTAGGGTAATTAAATGCACGATTAACTCCCCGTACCGTGAAACATGCATGTTAATTGATTTTGATAATAGCGGTTCAACGACGCTTTGTGGTATTAAATGACATCATGCATTAATAAGCAGGTAATTTAACAGCGTATGTTACTATATACGGCTAACCTTGTGTGTGTTACGTTTATTTATCGTCGTTAAATAAACTTAAATTTAAATTAATAAAATGACTAATCTTTTCAGATGTGGCTCACATGGGTAACCGGTAGCGACGATAAATAAACTCAAACTATGCACATGTGTTTAATTCAATTTTTGTTTGGCAGTTTGGAAGTTTTCTTTAAGCGTCTTTGTGGCCTAGTGGCTACGGTCGGTGCCTCCAAACCACGTGCTCCTCGCCGTTGTATGTTCGAATCTCAATCCTACAAATTCTATACAATTTAAAATCATAATTATGAACATTATACTAAGCAAACACACGCACGCAGGCACGCACACACACATATATATATAAAATAAACTTTGGCATCTCTTTTTATTGTCCTCGGACCGGGAAGTATGTGAGATGGAACGGTGGTCGCCTGATCGAACATGTGGGTTTTCTCCGGGTACTCCGGTTTCCTCCCACACGAATGACCACTTCTGACTTATGAGACACCTCTATTTATGAACATCATTCCCGAATCCTTTGTGTGTATGCCAGGCACCATGCTTGTAGGCAATATCACATCATCTTATTTCACCAATGCAACCCGGGTTCGTTCCTCGGACCGGGAAGTATGTGAGATGGTACGATGGTCGCCAGATCGGACAGGTGGGATTTCTCCGGGTACTCCGGTTTCCTCCCACACGAATGACCACATATACGTGCTCATCCGCGCCAACGAGAGTGATTAATATAAGTTGTTAAAAACTTGCTTCGTATTAAATTGTTGTACAATAAATAAAGTTTAAACTTTTAAACACGAATGACCACATTTACACTTTCATCCGCCCCAACGAGAGTGATTAATATAAGTTGGTAAAATAAATAAAGTTTAAACAATTACTGTTCTCGTAAAAATTTAAACTTTGGCCTCTCGTTGTACTGTCCTCGCAATAAAAAACCAGAAAGTCAAGGTCAATGAAATGCATTCAATCAGAATTCTTGAGACTGATTTCGAGATTTCAGTATTGATGGTATAACACCGGGGCCGCAGGTCGTGTTCATTATTGTTAGTGTATTCGTTAAGAAATCGTATGCTTCGAACATTATAGTCAATCGGCGCCATTACAAGATCATATTTCCATATTTCGTTTTCTTAAAAAAGCTCGTCTGACAAAAGTCCGAAGTCATGCTTCGATGTGTCTATTTCCGCTTCATTTGTATTCCCTTGTCGTTTATCATGGCCGAGTAATTCCGATTAGTTTCCGGTTAGAATATGTTGACATTTATAATCTACGACAAAGACCAAAAAAAAGGAGGAAAAATCAATATTTTCATTTTGTTAAAAGGTTGCTGGCATGTTCTGTTCATTTAAAGGGCGACGGATAAAGGACAGATGTGTTAGTGGCAAATCTAACAGTAATTGTTGTAAGCGACACGTCATTAGCATTTTTACACTCGCGCGCCCGATAGAATGTTTAAGGATAATATCACCATATTCAGAGATTGTCCTTAACTGACATCTGGCTGCGATATGCTTTATCAAATTTATACATCTGTAACATTTCTGTTAATGTCGTTCAGGCTTCGGTTAAATGCTTTCTAGACTAATAAAGTTCTACGCACGATCAGCTACGGTGCGCCATGGCGCAGAAGCAGAGAGCTGTTACAGAATGATTCTCTATTTTATTTTCTTTCTTTTTTTTGTTGACTTTTCTAACCCTGATCATTTATTTTCCTCATGTTAAAGTAATATATTTATTACAGTACAGATCGCTACCATCATTGTGTTAACCTTGGAGAGGGCATTAGTTAGTTTATACACATTTATTTTAGCTCGATTGCGAAACAAGTTATTTCAACTTATATAAATCACTCTCGAGACCTCATTCCTGATGGAATCCATCCCCACGAGGGAGAGAGAAGAGGCAACGTGGAATTTAAATGCCTTGCCTAAGGGCACACTCGTAATGGCTCCAGTGGGGCTCGAACTCCGGACCTTTCGCACCTGATGCGAACGCATTAGTTAATATTGGTAACGCTACCATCATTGCGTTTACCTTGGGGAGGACATTAGTTAATGTTGGTAACGCTACCATCACTGTGTTTACCTTGGGGAGGGCATTAGCTAATGTTGGTAACGCTACCACCATTGTGTTAACCTTGGGGAGGGCATTAGCTACTATTGGTAACGCTACGATCATTGTGTTAACCTTGGGGAGGGCATTAGTTAATGTTGGTAACGCTACCACCAGTGTGTTAACCTTGGGGAGGGCATTAGTTAATGTTGGTAACGCTACGATCACTGTGTTAACCTTGGGGAGGGCACTAGCTAATGTTGGTAACGCTACGATCATTGTGTTAACCTTGGGGAGGGCATTAGCTAATGATGGTAACGCTACCGTCATTGTGTTAACCTTGGTGAGGGCATTAGTTAATATTGGTAACGCTACCATCATTGTGTTAACCTTGGGGAGGGCATTAGCTAATGTTGGTAACGCTACGATCATTTTGTTAACCTTGGGGAGGGCATTAGCTAATATTGGTAACGCTACGATCAATTTGTTAACATCAATCTGGTTTATTTGAGAGGACATTAGCTAATGTTCATAAAAACTCGTTGCCCAACACATTTGCTTCTAGATTTTTATTCTCACAGTGTTCAAGTATAAACATAGCATTACAGTTGTATCATTGTGCTCTGACTTATGAGACACCTCCCTCTTATGGACATCGGTAGTTCCCGAATCCTATCCTTGAAGGCCATGCGCCTTTGTGGCAATCGGTAACCATTATTTAACTAGTTGGCGGCTCACCAACCGGCCATATCAGAATGAACCCCTGACGTGGTTCGAACCTTCGACCTCCTGCTCCGTTGACAGGCGCCTTAACCACTAGGCCAGGGAGACGGTTTTACAAATATGTATCCATGTTTATATTTGTAATTGCATTGTATATAAAAACAAGCAATAAAATAAGATTAAACTAAACACGATCAGATACGACTACAATAAAACAGCAGACATATTCACATCAGAGTTATCCTCCTTACTTTGTCCACATGTTCAGATTGTGCACAATAACCACCAACTCCACACCAGAGTTATCCTTCTTACTTTGTCCACATGTTCAGATTGTGCACAATAACCACCAACTCCACACCAGAGTTGTCCTTCATACGTTGTCCATATGTTCAGATTGTGCACAATAACCACCAACTCAACACCAGAGTTATCCTTCTTACTGTGTCCACATGTTAAGATTGTGCACAATAACCACCAACTCCACACCAGAGTTATCCTTCTTACTGTGTCCACATGTTAAGATTGTGCACAATAACCACCAACTCCACATCAGAGTTACCCTTCTTACTGTGTCCACATGTTAAGATTATGAACCACACCAGAGTTATCCTCCTTACTTTGTCCACATGTTAAGATTATGAACCACACCAGAGTTATCATTCTTACTTTGTCCACATGTTCAGATTATGCACAATAACCACCAAACATAACGGGAAAGGTGTAAACTTTCTGACAGATAGCTCGATAATATCACCAGGTCTTCGATACGTGTTATAGAAATCTATGTAGCATCTCACATCGATGTACAACAGACGATCTTATCTTGCACAACATAAGCGACATGGCTAATGAAACAGTGTGCCGCTTGCGCGCTGACAAATCAAGCGGAGGCAACTCAGATTTCATAAAACGATAATTATTGTAGCCATGGTAACCGCGATTACATGTATATTATTGATAAATCATTATGAACAATCAGAAAATAAAGTAGTTTTGTTGTTTGTGTTTCGAGTTGATATATATCTACCTACCCTACGGCACTGTAGTCGAGGAAACTAAGGTCGCACACCCGCCGATGCCTGACCACGATGTGTACACAGGCACTTGTGATCTGGACAAATGGCTTCGGGTTCAAAAGGTTTTTTTCCTGTTTTTAAAAAAAAAAATTTGGATATACCATATGCTTGACACTATACAAACAGTTACGGAGTGTCATTTTTAAACATGCTTTGATACGGCCCAAATTACGTATACGTGTAGTGTCAAGCCAATGGTGTATCAAACTGTTCTTTAAAATCAATTGTTTGCTTTTGAACACGAAACCATTTATCTAGACCCCAAGCGTCTGTGCATGACAGGGTTCCCGCTGCCGGTCGCCAATGGCGCCAATTGCGACAAATAACAAATATTGGCGCTAAAATTTGTTAATTGGCGAAAATATTTGGCCGAACTTTTTTAAATAAAAAATATTTGTTTAAAAAAAAAAATGTGTTTGTTGGGCAGATGTTTTGTCAAATAATTATATGGATTCATGTATTTATTTGTGAACATATGGCTCTTAGTTGGCTCCAGCACTTTTCAATTTCAATTCAACAGAAGTGGCGCAGACAAACATTCAGACAGAGGGAACCCTGTTCGCGGCTTTGAGATATGCCCGGTTAGATTGTTCTACTTTCATCCCGACTTTTACCGGTAGAGGAAGACTAGAGGTACCCGGTAGAACCATCGACCTACCACAATTGCTTGCACACATGAATATACTTCCACATCCAAAGTTTTAGTTTATACAAATTTATTTTAGCTCGATTGCGAAACAAGTTATTTCAACTTATATTAATCACTCTCGAGACCTCAATTCCTGATGGAATCCATCGCCACGAGGGAGAGAGAAGAGGCAACGTGGAATTTAAATGCCTTGCCTAAGGGCACAATCGTAACGGCTCCAGCGGGGCTCGAACTCCAGACCTTTCGCACCTGAAGCGAACTGCGCTATCACGACTTCCAAAGTTTTAAAAATATTTAAAGTGAACGACCGTAATTACTCGGTCAAGTAGGTCCTCTATGACCAAAATATGAATGACTCCATCAACAATATGACTTCAGCAGGTCAATGACAGATATAGAAAGGTCGAAATATATTGAAGGGTGACGCGTAAACCAATTACAATAACATTGTTTGAAATAGGGATGTGAGGACATCATTTTCCGTGATTATTTTATTTGCCTATAAATCTCTTCTAAGTAGACATAGTGGTATGGTAATACATTGGCTTAGTGAATAAACCGGGGTTTACGGTGTGGGTTGCTGGAGTTCGAATACTTAGTTTAAAACAAATTTATTTTAGCTTGATTGCGAGACCTCATTCCTGATGTAATCCATCGCCACGAGGGAGAGAGAAGAGACAACGTGGATATTTAAATGCATTGCCTAAGGGCACAATCGTAACGGTGGGGGTTCGAAATCCGGACCTTTCGACCACTGCGCTATCACGACTTCCACGTCGAGTTCGAATACTGACACCATATATGCGTCGCTCATATGGGTAACCGGTAGCGACGATAAATAAACGTAAAACACACAACATATATAAACATTTTTATAAAGCATAAAACATTGAAAGGTTGCTAAACCTGTGTGGCGATGCTCTCGAGTTCCCCTGCAACAGTTATAAAGATGGTATGCTAATTGACAGATAGTCATCAACTATAGCTAAGGTTATGGCTGACTACATGCTATTTTATTCATGTGTTAATACACATCGTGATGCATTTTATTAAAGTCCCATAATGAGTTTACTTAGCATGTGCTGCACACCGAGATCTGTGATTTGATTTGAGTGTGTTTTACGTTTATTTATCGTCGCTACCGGTTGCCCATATGAGCGACGCCTCCTGAAGAGATTAGTTACTTTAGATTTTGGAGGATAGTGCATGATACAGACAGAGACCCATTCCAGAGTATCCTCTGGTTCTTTTACGTGCACAGTGTAAAGCACCGACACGAGACCTCGGTTTAACGTCCCATCTGAAAGACTGTTAATTTTATTATGGTCAGACGGGGGATCGAACCTGCGATCCCTGGATTACCAGTTTGATTTGATAATATTGTATTGCTCTATATACATGTATATAACAATAACGTATAACCGATACATAATTAGCAAATGGTTGTACCACTGTTGTCGTATGTTTTCATTATTTCAATAAGAAATTAATTAGAAAGTAAAATTTGGAAAATATAGCCACAAACGAACCTACTTTTGTGAAATTAGCATTTGTAAATTACCTCCTTTTATGATAATCACTAACAAAAATATCTCTGTAAATGGCGAGTTGCTAAAGCTAATACAAGGGTAAATTTGTATATGAACATTATTACGGACGGATCTGTAGCCCAGTGGTAACATGCTGGACTGGTAATCCAGGGATCGCAGGTTCGATTCCCCGTCTGACCCTAATTAACAGTCTTTTAGATGGGACTTTAAACCGAGGTATCATGTCGGAACTGTACACCGTGCACGTAAAGAAACAGAGGAGACTCTGGAATGGGTCTCTGTCTGTATCATTGCACTATCCTCCAAAAATCTAAAATGACTAATCTCTTCAGGAGGCGTCGCTCCGGTAGCGACGAGAAATAAACGTAAAACACACTTAAAATTATAGTATTATTTTTCCAACTGAAGAAAACCCGCCATTAAGAGACTTTAAGTGAACATATTTTAGCAGTCAAAGTGGTTAAACGTGAGACCAACGATACGATAAAACTTGAATATTGATGTGATTGATGTCCAGACGGATATGTGACGTCGAGTATCGATGCGTTTGAATAGAAATCATTTACAACACGACTTTAGGCTTATTTTGACAATTTGTGTGTTGTGTATTTTAGCTTCACAAAACATTCCTCGTAGAATGGATTTAGGTGCGTATAATGTGGATTTAGGTGCGTAGAATGGATTTAGGTGCGTATAATGGATTTAGGTGCATAATGTGCGTAGAATGGATTTAGGTGCATATAATGGATTTAGGTGCGTATACTGGATTAATTTAGGTGCGTATAATGGATTTAGGTGCATATAATGGATGTAGGTGCGTATAATGGATTTAGGTGCGTACGGTGCGTATAATGGATTTAGGTGCGTATAATGGATTTAGGTGCGTAGAATGGATTTAGGTGCGTACGGTGCGTATAATGGATTTAGGTGCATAGAATGGATTTAGGTGCGTATAATAGATTTAGGTGCGTAAGGTGCGTAGAATGGATTTAGGTGCGTATAATAGATTTAGGTGCGTAGAATGGATTTAGGTGCGTATAATAGATTTAGGTGCGTATAATGGATTTAAGTGCGTAAGGTGCGTAGAATGGATTTATTTAGGTGCGTATTCTGGATTTATTTAGGTGCGTATAATGGATTTAGGTGCGTATAATGGATTTATTTAGATGCGTAGAATGGATTTAGGTGCGTATACTGGATTTATTTAGGTGCGTAGAATGGATTTAGGTGCGTAGAATTGTCATAAACCTGGCTAATTATCCGCATATATATGGGTTCTGGAGAAAAATGTTGTGTGGAAGTCGCTCGACTGCGAAACAAGTTCTTACAACATATATTAATCGCTATCGAGACCTCATTCCTGATGTAATCCATCGCCACGAGGGAGAGAGAAGAGACAGTGTGGAATTTAAATGCCTTGCATAATGGCACAATCGTAACTGCTCCAGCGGAGGCTCGAACTCCGGGCCTTTCGCACATGAAGCGAACGCGCTACCACTGCGCTATCACGACATCCATTTTACTGTCTATTTATGGGAGGAACATAGGAACGCAGGAAGACGCTCCAATGAGAGACATCGGTCAGTTACTGCCTCTGAATACTCCCTAAGAAGTAGATAGGTCCTATTAAGTGTTTTCCTCTGTTTTTATCGTTGTTTCCTTTGCACAACATGCTAGCAGTGTTATCCAACTATTGCTTCTTATGATTATTAAATTACTATATCTCAACAGATCACCTACAGTATATGCAATGGGTACTTTGTAAAATAATGCTATCGCTTAATTAACAAGTTTTTGATAAACTCACATTATGATTATTAAATGACTATATCTGGACATATCCCATACAGTATATGCAATGGGTACTTATTTCTAAAAGAATGTGTTCAGTTAATTAACACGATTTGGATATAATCACATTTATCATACCGCACCATCTGGTTATGGAACAACAGTAAAAACAAAGGATTCCAACTAAAAGGACATATTCACATTTTAGAATAAATCAGACTTTATCTGCCAAGGGAGGTAATTACACATGTCTCGCATTGCAGAAGCATCCCTGGTTCTCTTATATGCCTGATATATAGCACCGATACATGGCATCTCTGTTTATAGATCTAACGAGTTGCCGCCAAAAAAACTGCTTACATATACGATCTATTCACTATATTATAAATATTGTTATTGCAGCGACTTGTCCCTCACTACCTGTGTCCAGTCTCCATGACAACCTCATCATATCAACCGTATCGAACGCCGTCGGAAGTGTGGTAGAGTTCCTGTGCACCGGGGATAATGATATCCTGTCGGGACCGTCGGTGCTAGTGTGTTCCACCGTCGGGACATGGAATGGTAGCGTCCCGACGTGCATCGATAAGAATGGTAGGTTACGTTAACTAGTTTCTGCGTTTCGCTAACAGCAAAATTGTTAGCGTTATGAGTAGATTGTCCGCCTCCTCCGTGGTCCAGCAACATTGTTAGCGCTATGAGTCGATTGTCCGCCTCCTCCGTGATCCAGCAACATTGCTAGCGTTATGAGTCGATTGTCCGCCTCCTCCGTGGTACAGCAACATTGCTAGAGTTATGAGTCGATTGTCCGCCTCCTCCGTGGTCCAACAACATTGCTAGCGTTATGAGTCGATTGTCCGCCTCCTCCGTGGTACAGCAACATTGCTAGCGTTATGAGTAGATTGTCCGCCTCCTCCGTGATCATCAACATTTTAGCGTTATGAGTCGATTGTCCGCCTCCTCCGTGGTCCAGCAACATTGCTAGCGTTATGAGTCGATTGTCCGCCTCCTCCGTGGTCCAGCAACATTGCTAGCGTTGAGTCGATTGTCCGCCTCCTCCGTGGTCCAGCAACATTGCTAGCGTTATGAGTCGATTGTCCGCCTCCTCCGTGGTATAGTGACATTGTTAGCGCTATGAGTCGATTGTCCGCCTCCTCCGTGGTCGAGTGATTAAGGGCGCTGACATGTATGCCACTGTAACCTATCATCACTGATAGCCACGGCTTCGAGCCCAGCACAGACCGTGTCTCTTTATATGATATGGTTGGTAGCTTCTTACGGAGGTTGGTGCACCAATTACTGGTTAACCGCTGGAGCCTGCCCAGGAAGAAGGTGTTGTTAGGTAAACTGCCCGTCGCTCACATGGGCAACCGGTAGCGACGATAAATAAAAAATAAATAAATAAAATTATCGATAATAACATACCCGATGATACATGGGCGTAGCTTGGGCTTGATCTATGTGTAGGCAGCATCATGATAGGACGGGTCCGGGGGCATTACCCAGGGGGGAGATACTGAACGTCTATATCCCCGTTGCTGCATTCTGAGGAATTTGAAGGCCTGTATTGACTATAAATAAGGAACATACTTGTACTGTTATAAACATCTTGTTATCAGTTAATCAGTTAATCAGTTAATCAGTTAATCAGTTAATCAGTAATACAATACCGACTGATTAGCGGTTAGTGGTTAGCGCGTCTCACCAATGCAGCCATGGTTCGATCCTCGGTCCTGGAAGTATGTGAGATAGTACGGTGGTCGCCAGATCGGACAGGTGGGTTTTCTCCGGGTACTCCGGTTTCCTCCCACACGAATGACCACATATACGCTTTCACCCACGCCAACGAGAGTGATTAATATAAGTTGTTAGAACTTGCTTGGCAATCGTTGTAAAATAAATAAAGTTTAAACTAAACACCGAATTATTTTCCTATTTCGTGTTCACTGCACAGCATATATCTCCATGACCCCTTCCCTTCATTTTATTGCTGTTTCGTATTTTTAAAAAATCCGTTTTTGAAGAAAATGTGTAGGCACGTGCCGATAGTGCCTATTGGATGCTACGTCCCTGTACTAATCAAACAAATATATTATGCGCCCCTGTAATAACCAATCAAAGAGGTACCGTGGTACAGCGTGTTTATACACCGATAATAACCAATCAAAGAGGTACCGTGGTACAGCGTGCTTATACACCGATAATAACCAATCAAAGAGGTACCGTGGTACAGCGTGTTTATACACCGATAATAACCAATCAAAGAGGTACCGTGGTACAGCGTGCTTATACACCGATAATAACCAATCAAAGAGGTACCGTGGTACAGCGTGCTTATACACCGATAATAACCAATCAAAGAGGTACCGTGGTACAGCGTGTTTATACACCGATGATAACCAAATAACGGTACTTCACACATTATCAATTAATGCCGACGATGAAAGGAATATACATATATATTGGTACAAGAGATGCATACGCTATATCTATTTTAGATATAACTACAAGCATCACCGTGGACACGACGAAATCATTATTGCCGACGCCGACGGCTATTCCCGACGAACTGGAGGTGGAAGCGGTGCTGATAATTCTGTGGATTGCTGGCGGGGTGCTCATGATTACCCTTGTAGTGTTGATTGCATGTATACTGAGATCACACAGTAAATATCAGAGAAATAGGTATGTAAATAAATCCATTGTGTAGTGTTGGTTGTCTGTATACTGAGATCACACAGTAAATATCAGAGAAATAGGTATGTAAATAAATCCATTGTGTAGTGTTGGTTGTCTGTATACTGAGATCACACAGTAAATATCAGAGAAATAGGTATGTAAATAAATCCATTGTGTAGTGTTGGTTGCCTGTATTCTGAGATCACACAGTAAATATCAGAGAAATAGGTATGTAAATAAATCCACAGTAAATATCAGAGAAATAGGTATGTAAATATATCCATTGTATAGTGTTGGTTGTCTGTATACTGAGATCACACAGCAAATATCAGAGGAATAGGTATGTAAATAAATCCAGTGTTGTTAATTTGTGAAATATGTGCTAATAGGATTTCCTGACCGAGTGGCTACGGTCGTTAAGTACTTGCTGTAGGTTCCTGACCGAGTGGCTACGGTCGTTAATTTCAAAGTACTTTCTGTAGGTTCCTGACCGAGTGGCTACGGTCGTTAATTTCAAAGTACTTGCTGTAGGTTCCTGACCGAGTGGCTACGGTCGTTAATTTCAAAGTACTTGCTGTAGGTTCCTGACCGAGTGGCTACGGTC
>CM026388.1:52409514-52515859 GCA_014843695.1 Archivesica marissinica | reverse complement strand
TCATATACATACATATACCACATCATCATATACATACATATACCACACCCTATCATATACATACATATACCAAATCATCATCATACATACATATACCACATCATCATATGCATACATATACCACACCGTCATATACATACATATACCATATCGTCATATACATACATATACCACACCATCATATACATACATACCAGACCGTCATATACATACATATACCACACCATCATATACATACATACCAGACCTTCATATACATACATATACCACACCGTCATATACATATATATACCATATCGTCATATACATACATATACCACACCGTCATATACATACATATACCACACCGTCATATACATATATATACCACACCGTCATATACATACATATACGATATCGTCATATACATACATATACCACACCGTCATATACATATATATACCACACCGTCATATACATACATATACCATATCGTCATATACATACATATACCACACCGTCATATACATACATATACCATATCGTCATATACATACATATACCACACCGTCATATACATACATATACCACACCGTCATATACATACATATACCACATCATCATATACATATATATACCACACCGTCATATACATACATATACCACACCGTCATATACATACATATACCACATCATCATATACATACATATACCACACCGTCATATACATACATATACCACACCGTCATATACATACATATACCACATCATCATATACATACATATACCACACCGTCATATACATACATATACCACATCGTCATATACATACATATACCACATCATCATATACATACATATACCACATCATCATATACATACATATACCACACCGTCATATACATACATATACCACATCATCACATACATATACCACACCGTCATATACATACATATACCACATCATCATATACATACATATACCACATCGTCATATACATACATATACCACATCATCATATACATACATATACCACATCATCATATACATACATATACCACATCATCATATACATACATATACCACACCGTCATATACATACATATACCACACCGTCATATACATACATATACCACACCGTCATATACATACATATACCACACCGTCATATACATACATATACCACATCATCATATACATACATATACCACACCGTCATATACATACATATACCACATCATCACATACATATACCACACCATCATATACATACATATACCACATCATTATATACATACATATACTACATCATCATATACATACATATACCACATCATCATATACATACATATACCACATCATCATATACATACACATACTTGCTCGCCCATATCATTTACCGGCGGCGAGGGTAAAGAAACTGAATCATCATCATCACATACATAGACCACATCATCATATGCATACATATACCACACCGTCATATACATACATATACCATATCGTCATATACATACATATACCACACCATCATATACATACATACCAGACCGTCATATACATACATATACCACACCATCATATACATACATACCAGACCTTCATATACATACATATACCACACCGTCATATACATATATATACCATATCGTCATATACATACATATACCACACCGTCATATACATACATATACCACACCGTCATATACATATATATACCACACCGTCATATACATACATATACCATATCGTCATATACATACATATACCACACCGTCATATACATACATATACCACATCGTCATATACATACATATACCACACCGTCATATACATACATATACCATATCGTCATATACATACATATACCACACCGTCATATACATACATATACCACACCGTCATATACATACATATACCACATCATCATATACATATATATACCACACCGTCATATACATACATATACCACACCGTCATATACATACATATACCACATCATCACATACATATACCACACCGTCATATACATACATATACCACACCGTCATATACATACATATACCACATCATCATATACATACATATACCACACCGTCATATACATACATATACCACATCATCATATACATACATATACCACATCGTCATATACATACATATACCACACCGTCATATACATACATATACCACATCGTCATATACATACATATACCACACCGTCATATACATACATATACCACACCGTCATATACATACATATACCACATCATCATATACATACATATACCACATCGTCATATACATACATATACCACATCGTCATATACATACATATACCACACCGTCATATACATACATATACCACACCGTCATATACATACATATACCACACCGTCATATACATACATATACCACATCATCATATACATACATATACCACACCGTCATATACATACATATACCACATCGTCATATACATACATATACCACACCGTCATATACATACATATACCACACCATCATATACATACATATACCACACCGTCATATACATACATATACCACATCATCATATACATACATATACCACACCGTCATATACATACATATACCACATCATCACATACATATACCACACCGTCATATACATACATATACCACACCGTCATATACATACATATACCATATCGTCATATACATACATATACCACACCGTCATATACATACATATACCACATCGTCATATACATACATATACCACACCGTCATATACATACATATACCACACCGTCATATACATACATATACCACATCATCATATACATACATATACCACACCGTCATATACATACATATACCACACCGTCATATACATACATATACCACATCGTCATATACATACATATACCACACCGTCATATACATACATATACCACACCGTCATATACATACATATACCACATCGTCATATACATACATATACCACACCGTCATATACATACATATACCACATCGTCATATACATACATATACCACATCGTCATATACATACATATACCACACCGTCATATACATACATATACCACATCGTCATATACATACATATACCACACCGTCATATACATACATATACCACACCGTCATATACATACATATACCACATCATCATATACATACATATACCACACCGTCATATACATACATATACCACATCGTCATATACATACATATACCACATCGTCATATACATACATATACCACACCGTCATATACATACATATACCACATCGTCATATACATACATATACCACACCGTCATATACATACATATACCACATCATCATATACATACATATACCACATCGTCATATACATACATATACCACATCGTCATATACATACATATACCACATCGTCATATACATACATATACCACACCGTCATATACATACATATACCACATCATCATATACATACATATACCACACCGTCATATACATACATATACCACATCGTCATATACATACATATACCACACCGTCATATACATACATATACCACACCGTCATATACATACATATACCACACCGTCATATACATACATATACCACATCATCATATACATACATATACCACACCGTCATATACATACATATACCACATCGTCATATACATACATATACCACACCGTCATATACATACATATACCACACCGTCATATACATACATATACCACATCATCATATACATACATATACCACACCGTCATATACATACATATACCACATCATCACATACATATACCACACCGTCATATACATACATATACCACATCGTCATATACATACATATACCACACCGTCATATACATACATATACCACACCGTCATATACATACATATACCACATCGTCATATACATACATATACCACATCGTCATATACATACATATACCACACCGTCATATACATACATATACCACACCGTCATATACATACATATACCACACCGTCATATACATACATATACCACACCGTCATATACATACATATACCACATCATCATATACATACATATACCACACCGTCATATACATACATATACCACATCATCACATACATATACCACACCGTCATATACATACATATACCACACCGTCATATACATACATATACCACATCGTCATATACATACATATACCACATCGTCATATACATACATATACCACACCGTCATATACATACATATACCATATCGTCATATACATACATATACCACACCGTCATATACATACATATACCACACCGTCATATACATACATATACCACATCATCATATACATACATATACCACACCGTCATATACATACATATACCACACCGTCATATACATACATATACCACATCATCATATACATACATATACCACACCGTCATATACATACATATACCACACCGTCATATACATACATATACCACATCATCATATACATACATATACCACACCGTCATATACATACATATACCACATCATCATATACATACATATACCACATCGTCATATACATACATATACCACACCGTCATATACATACATATACCACATCGTCATATACATACATATACCACACCGTCATATACATACATATACCACACCGTCATATACATACATATACCACATCATCATATACATACATATACCACATCGTCATATACATACATATACCACATCGTCATATACATACATATACCACACCGTCATATACATACATATACCACACCGTCATATACATACATATACCACACCGTCATATACATACATATACCACATCGTCATATACATACATATACCACACCGTCATATACATACATATACCACATCGTCATATACATACATATACCACACCGTCATATACATACATATACCATATCGTCATATACATACATATACCACACCGTCATATACATACATATACCACACCGTCATATACATACATATACCACATCATCATATACATACATATACCACACCGTCATATACATACATATACCACACCGTCATATACATACATATACCACATCATCATATACATATATATACCACACCGTCATATACATACATATACCACACCGTCATATACATACATATACCACATCATCATATACATACATATACCACACCGTCATATACATACATATACCACACCGTCATATACATACATATACCACATCATCATATACATACATATACCACACCGTCATATACATACATATACCACACCGTCATATACATACATATACCACATCATCATATACATACATATACCACACCGTCATATACATACATATACCACATCGTCATATACATACATATACCACATCGTCATATACATACATATACCACATCGTCATATACATACATATACCACATCGTCATATACATACATATACCACACCGTCATATACATACATATACCACACCGTCATATACATACATATACCACATCGTCATATACATACATATACCACATCATCATATACATACATATACCACATCGTCATATACATACATATACCACACCGTCATATACATACATATACCACACCGTCATATACATACATATACCACACCGTCATATACATACATATACCACATCATCATATACATATATATACCACACCGTCATATACATACATATACCACATCGTCATATACATACATATACCACACCGTCATATACATAGATATACCACACCATCATATACATACATATACCACACCGTCATATACATACATATACCACATCATCATATACATACATATACCACACCGTCATATACATACATATACCACATCATCACATACATATACCACACCGTCATATACATATATATACCACACCGTCATATACATACATATACCATATCGTCATATACATACATATACCACACCGTCATATACATACATATACCATATCGTCATATACATACATATAGCACACCGTCATATACATACATATACCACACCGTCATATACATACATATACCACATCATCATATACATATATATACCACACCGTCATATACATACATATACCACACCGTCATATACATACATATACCACATCATCATATACATATATATACCACACCGTCATATACATACATATACCACACCGTCATATACATACATATACCACATCATCATATACATACATATACCACACCGTCATATACATACATATACCACATCATCATATACATACATATACCACACCGTCATATACATACATATACCACACCGTCATATACATACATATACCACACCGTCATATACATACATATACCACACCGTCATATACATACATATACCACACCGTCATATACATACATATACCACACCGTCATATACATACATATACCACACCGTCATATACATACATATACCACATCGTCATATACATACATATACCACACCGTCATATACATACATATACCACACCGTCATATACATACATATACCACATCGTCATATACATACATATACCACACCGTCATATACATACATATATCACATCGTCATATACATACATATACCACACCGTCATATACATTCATATACCACACTGTCATATACATACATATACCACATCATCATATACATACATATACCACATCGTCATATACATACATATTCAACACCGTCATATACATACATATACCACACCGTCATATACCACACCGTCATATACATACATATATCACACCATCATATACATACATATACTACACCGTCATATACCACACCGTCATATACATACATATACGACACCGTCATATACATACATATACCACATCATCATATACATACATATACCACACCGTCATATACATACATATACAACACCGTCATATACCACACCGTCATATACATACATATACCACACCGCCATATACATACATATACCACACCGTCATATACATACATATACCACATCGTCATGTACATACCTATACCACACCGTCATATACATACATATACCACATCATCATATACATACATATACCACACCGTCATATACATACATATACCACATCATCATATACCACACCGTAATATACATACATATACCACACCGTCATATACATACATATACCACACCGTCATATACATTCATATACCACACCGTCATATACATACATATACGACACCGTCATATACATACATATACCACATCATCAAATACATACATATACCACATCGTCATATACATACATATACCACTTCGTCATATACATACATATTCCACATCATCATATACATACATATACCACACCGTCATATACATACATATACCACACCGTCATATACATACATATACCACACTGTCATATACATACATATACCACACCGTCATATACATACATATACCACACCATCATATACATACATATACCACACCGTCATATACATACATATACGACACCGTCATATACACACTTATGCAACACCGTCATATACATACATATGGGTCATTCCGTGTCAATTCACACGAATTCGGAAAATTCCCATGTGGGCCGACTCGGATTTTGCTGAAAAAATTACTAAAAATACTTTGACTAATATAATGAACAAGTCCCAAATTTTAGCGCTCAACTCCCAGCGGTTTTCAAGATATGACCCTTTAAAATTTGGGGGGTGCGCTGGGGTGCGCCCCTTTTTCGCATCCGCGAATTGCGCACCTGTTTTTGCACGCTAATATCTCCCCATCCAAATGAGATAGAGTGCTGAAAATTGCTACTCTGACTAATTTTGGCCCTGGCATTCAGAATCTGCCTCAGAAATGATCTATCTTGTGTACTTCCCGAGATATTGGCATATCAAATCATGATTTCTTAAGGACCCAATTTTGTTCCCCAGATTTCTGATGTCTGCCAATTGCCAACGTGTAATCTGAGATGCCAAAAAATAATATAGGAAGTATATTTGGGAACTGGACTATGAGCAAAATGAGTTTCAGGTCATTTATGGTCCTAATGGAGGAGTGGTAGAGGGGCAAAGATGGTCACGGGGGGAAAAGTGCCAAATTTACCATTTTTCGGGTGGCCGGTTACCCCCGTGGGACACTGCTCAGCATATTCAAATTTTTACCACTCAAAGATAATCATCTTATCAACCTTTGACTGCAAGTTTCATCTTGTGGACTCATGCCCTTCTATGAAAAATAATTTTTTCAAAAAAATCTATTTTCAGATTTGTTCCATTTCAAAATGTACATGAATGTATGCATAATGTACACACAATGCCCATCATAAATTCCATAAATGATGAATTTACAGAAATCATGTATTTTATGATAAATTCTTTGAATAATTAAATAACTTTACTTCCACACAGCAATATTCATTTTAAAGTGACTCATTTGTGATGCTATATATTCATGATATTCTGATAACCAACATACCATGGAAGCATGGTATGGTGCAAAATAATGCACATAGGTGTTTGGGAAAGGTAAACAATAGAATTAGTGTATTCTATAGAATGTGGTTGTATTTCTTCTTGGAGATTAGGACAGCTGTGCATGTATAATAATATTTATTGTTCCATAATTAGTGTGGAGATATCACTATGAAAACAGTCTTTGTTATTATAATCTTTAATCATTGGAGTGAGGCAATAAATCACTTTGAACACAATATCAAAAAGGGGATTAACTGTGGTTGTGAATTAATTATAATGCACTGCTTTATTGTGATAATTGGTAGAATCTTAATTGCACTGTAATTTGTTTTACCCAATAATAGCAGGTGTTATGAAATATGGGCTTTTAGCAATAATGATAATTTTCAGCACTCTATCTCATTTGGATGAGGAGATATTAGCGTGCAAAAACAGGTGCGCAATTCGCGGATGCAAAAAAGGGGCGCATCCCCCGCGCACCCCCCAAATTTGAAAGGGTCATATCTTGAAAACCGCTGGGAGTTGAGCGCTAAAATTTGAGATTTGTTCATTATATTAGTCAACGTATTTTTAGTAACTTTTTCAGCAAAATCTGAGTCGGTCAATATGGGAGGGCGTGTGAATTGACACGGAATGACCCATATACCACACCGTCATATACATACATATACCACACCATCATATACATACATATACCACACCGTCATATACGTACATATATCACACCGTCATATACATACATATACCACACCGTCATATACGTACATATACCACACCGTCATATACATACATATACCACACCGTCATATACATACATATACCACACCGTCATATACGTACATATATCACACCGGCATATACATACATATACCACACCGTCATATACATATATATACCACACCGTCATATACATACATATACCACACCGTCATATACATACATATACCACACCGTCATATACCACATCGTCATATACATACATATACCACACCGTTATATACCACATCGCCATATACATAGATAATTATACCACACCGTTATATACATACATATACTACATCATCATATACATACATATACCACATCGTCATATACATACATATACCACATCGTCATATAACTGATGACGTACCATTCTATGGGAATACGTGTGACTGATGACGTACCATTCTATGGGAATAAGTATAACTGATGACGTACCATTCTATTGGAATAAGTATAACTGATGACGTACCATTCAATGGGAATACGTGTGACTGATGACGTACCATTCAATGGGAATACATGTGACTGATGACGTACCATTCTATTATATGGGAATGCGTGTAACTGATGACGTACCATTCTATGGGAATACGTGTGACTGATGACGTACCATTCTATGGGAATACGTATAACTGATGACGTACCATTCTATGGGAATAAGTATAACTGATGACGTACCATTCAATGGGAATAGGTGTGACTGATGACGTACCATTCAATGGGAATACGTGTGACTGATGACGTACCATTCTATTATATGGGAATGCGTGTAACTGATGACGTACCATTCTATGGGAATACGTGTGACTGATGACGTACCATTCTATGGGAATACGTATAACTGATGACGTACCATTCTATGGGAATAAGTATAACTGATGACGTACCATTCAATGGGAATAAGTATAACTGATGACGTACCATTCAATGGGAATAAGTATAACTGATGACGTACCATTCTATGGGAATACGTATAACTGATGACGTACCATTCAATGGGAATACGTATAACTGATGACGTACCATTCAATGGGAATAAGTATAACTGATGACGTACCATTCTATGGGAATACGTGTGACTGATGACGTACCATTCTATGGGAATAAGTATAACTGATGACGTACCATTCTATGGGAATACGTGTGACTGATGACGTACCATTCTATGGGAATACGTATAACTGATGACGTACCATTCTATGGGAATAAGTATAACTGATGACGTACCATTCAATGGGAATACGTGTGACTGATGACGTACCATTCTATTATATGGGAATGCGTGTAACTGATGACGTACCATTCTATGGGAATAAGTATAACTGATGACGTACCATTCAATGGGAATACGTGTGACTGATGACGTACCATTCTATTATATGGGAATGCGTGTAACTGATGACGTACCATTCTATGGGAATAAGTATAACTGATGACGTACCATTCAATGGGAATACGTGTGACTGATGACGTACCATTCTATTATATGGGAATGCGTGTAACTGATGACGTACCATTCTATGGGAATAAGTATAACTGATGACGTACCATTCAATGGGAATACGTGTGACTGATGACGTACCATTCTATTATATGGGAATGCGTGTAACTGATGACGTACCATTCTATGGGAATAAGTATAACTGATGACGTACCATTCAATGGGAATACGTGTGACTGATGACGTACCATTCTATTATATGGGAATGCGTGTAACTGATGACGTACCATTCTAGGGGAATAAGTGTGACAACAGTCGCATTCTCGCCACTCCACACTGGTGTCTGTTAGAACTGTAAACGAGAGTAACAGTGCATGAGATGATGGTAAGATTTGTGAATATGAAATAGATGTCGTTCTGAAAGTCAGTCGCGAAAAATGAATGCGAACAAACGAAATTTCCTTCGTTGTTATTATTCTCAAAACAACGTATGGTTTCCTGTAACACATTCTTATGTCATTTAACAAATGCAATGTTAAATACTAACCATTTAAACCATGTTTTGTTTAATTATATTTTATTGCTTATTTATATACAATACAATTACAAATATAAACATGGTAAATATATAAGCAAACTGATACAACTGCAATGCTATGCTTATACTTGCACAGTGCACGAATAAAATCTAGAAGCAAATGGGTTGGGCAACAAGTTTTACCAACATTAGCTAGTGCCCTTCCAATCTGAATGCTGTCGTTATTGACACAACAACCGACCCTATTCAACCACTTTTCTCTATACTAATCTCTTTTTCTTCAAGTGCTCCGATTTGATAGTTCATGTTCTTGAACTTTCTTCATATATTCCTTTAAATATTAACCATTTTCTTTTTTACATCCAAATCTATTGACTCACTAATACATTAAGTTCTGAAATTCTTTAGCAAATACATAGATTTCACGTATTTTCATTGTTATATTATATATTATTTTCCTGCCTATTGTATATCAATCAATTGTTAGGGAGAAGAACTATATAAGTTTTATTTCGTTCTAATCCCTTTCAGTCTACTGCTGTTAAATTATATGTAAAATGTTCATTTCTTGATTACATGTACAAATACTGAAATAAACAATGTTTAAACTAAACACTTTCAGTCTACTGCTGTTAAAATATATGTAAAATGTTCATTTCTTGATTGCATGTACAAATACTGAAATAAATAACGTTTAAACTAAACACGTTCAGTCTACTGCTGTTCAAATATATGTAAAATGTTCATTTCTTGATTACATGTACAAATACTGAAATAAACAATGTTTAAACTAGTTAACCTTTGAAGATTACTGATAATAATTATTATTATTTAAATTCACTTGTTCTAAAGATGGCATCTCGTACTATAAATATTGTTGTGTATTTACACGGTGGTTTCATGCCCGGTTCGAGGGTACTCGCTTTTGCCGGTTAGGCGAGACTAGAAAAGGTCGTCAACCCGGATGACCTTTGTACCTCGGACGATCCGAATATAAGGCGGGACGAAGCCGAATGAGAACAGATGATACTAGACGATACTGAAAGATACTAATAGACACTTGGAATACGGAAACGTGTATAAGGCGGTGAGTTACAATACTCTTGTAATGTAGGCTTTTAACGCAAAGCTATATATTATACTAGCTTTGATAGTATGGTAGCATATAGGTATATAGATAGAAATATATACTAAAATGGCGCTGCGAGCAAATTATCGAATATGCAGCCTGCTTAGTTTCGATTTATGAAACAAAATGGCGGGCATCCATTTTTTTTTTCAAGGTCATCACATTTAATTTTTTTTTGGCAATTAGTTGGTTTACATGTAGCAGCGGGGCATTGGAATTACATTCCTAATGCTGCAATGCTCTGCTATGAGCTCTACTTAAACCTTTTGGCATATTTACAAGAGAAATAAGAATAAACGACCGCACAAAAATAGCAAAATACTTGACCGCGAATACTGTTTTGCATTTGAATCTGCCGCCTATAGCATGGATAACTCTTGTATATATAACGCACGGGATATGGATGGCCATACGTCGGGTTTACTATCACGAGTTGAGGCCGAATGCTCATTCTTAGTGTGGTTATGCAGGGAGTTGTGCTGGCGGTAGGCAAATGTTGTACCCTCGTGTGTCTTGTAAGTTTTTTCCTTTCTGTCTATTTATATGGAATGCAGTGTGGCTGTTGGAATTTCCGCCCAAGTAATACACCCAGTTATACTTCATTGGCAATTATCTCAATAAATATTGGTGTTCTGTACTGCTGATACAAATTATTTGTTATTCTAATATTAAGACATTTATATGTTGTGGCACCTTTATAGTTGTTGGTGGTGTCGCCAAGGCTTAATATTAGTCCCTATGCATAATATATCCTTGGCTGTTTCAGCTAGGAGTTATTCAATAGGACTTTAGAGCCCGGCGGACTTCCACATTATGCTGTTGCACATTATTATATGTCTAAATAATGACTATTTGGTCTGTCATTCATTAACCTTGGCAGTTAGGGGCTTTTTCCAATCCATGTCGACTTGTGGGACCTGGCGCATGCTTATCGTTATACCGCAACCGATGTTTTGGTTACGTCTATGTCAGTTTGGGGGAACCGGATATAATGCTATGTCCGTACCGCAACCGATGTTTTGGTTACGTCTTTGCCGGCTCGAGGCAGCTGGTTTAGGCCTATCTATTTATATCGCAACCGATGTTTTAATTGCATCTATGTCAACTTGCAGAGCGTACTGCAACCGATGGCATGGCTGGATCTTTTTCAACTTGTGGAGTTTGTTTTGGGTTTGGGCGGGGAGGTACCCATCTCAACTTGCGGTGTTCTTCAGCTGCTGGCATGGCTGCATCTGTCTCAACTTGTGGAGGTCCTGCATCTGTTGACTCATTATGGATAGATTAGTCCGACATGCTGTTTTATTTTGTACAAAATATTTCCCATGGACTGAATTTGCATAGGCATGTCCTTATGAATATTTGGCACTCTAAATCATTTCCATTCTGTATGTCAACGAACTATGACAACTCGAGCAGTAAGTGCAGACACTCCTAAACGGGGCTTTATTGAGTTAATGCAGTATTTGACATAGTATCGTTAGTTATTTTAATTAACAATGTAGCAATTGTAAGTGGAATAATTTCTGATATGGATTTTGCCAGATCTGGTTACCTAATGTGAAACTGTTGTAATGACTAAAGCAGATTATTTATTTAAATATTGGCTTACATTCAGACATTTAGTGAACAGGGTAACACAGTTATGGCCAAATTTTATTATAATTCACTTGGGACGAATGTTCATGAATAACGGTTGATCAGAGACATTTCCTAACGGGTATCTATTTTTTGGATTAAATATGATAGAACACTAAATTAGTGTTTTCGGAAATATCTAGAAAATTGACCATCTTAAAACCCAATCTTAAAACCCTCTTAAAATATCATATTTTGTTTAGAGGTACATGCAACACCTATTTAGCAGATATTGTTCCACTGCTATGGTACAAAATGACAAAGTGGACCATAAACGATATTTCCACCACCAGTTTAATATCGGGTCATAAATTGATTTGTTAATGTTATGTCGATTTAGATTTAAGGGAGTTTTAAGGGTGGAGGAAGTGTCGTTTAATACTTATAAAATAACCCGTTCATAAGAGTTATTTGTATTATAGCTACTGGTTACTCTGGTCACTGTTAGACGAGAACAACGCTTACAGATCATCAAGTAAGCTTGTATTACTGTCCAATTGATTTGGGACTAGTGTTTGTTTACTGTCCAATTGATTTGGGACTAGTGTTTTAAGTCGTAGTACTTGAATAGGTACTTTTGCGCTAACGATAACTGTATCGAAAGAATTGTTGTATAGTAGTGGACTACCCAATTAGGATGAGTACAAGTCCTACTCCAACTTTAGTGGCTGTCAATGTTGCCTCTTATGAGGAATTGCTCACAGTACCGGGTTTGGGTGAGAAAACCGCTCGCAAAATCGTACAATTGCAGCGAAGAAACATACTCATCACTGAGTCTGTGCTGAGAGCAATTAGTTTTAGGGTAAATCCTAACTACATTGACTTTGCCACTGATATCTTAGTCGCAAGGGGAGATTCGCCAAAGGGGACGAGTGTGTCGGGGATGACGGGGCAAGAGGAGATGGGAGATACTAAGTTCCTCATCCTCTCACAAACACCTGTGACCGGCATGGCTTCGGGTACACGACACCTGACTAGACATGCATTTGCTTCACCGACACATTCCCCGCGTGATCTTCGGGCCGTCGCACAGACTGGTCCTCAAACACTTACCTATGTGGGTAATGAAGCTGGTCAATCACAGGCAGCACTGGGGGATGGGGGTGATATATCCGGTGGTAGAGGAGCAACCTCAAAGGTTCTGCCCCAACATTATGCTGGAAAATGTATTGCTCCCAATCCCGTACATAGGGATACGTCAAGGGAGAAATCCCAGCAACAGCTAAGGCTAGAGGAATTGTCCAACCGACGCAATAGGGACCAGAAATTACTTGACGAGGGGAAATTATGTAAGGATACCCCTGTGCGGGAGTACTACAAACAGGTCAGGCACGAGGGTAAACCAAGTAGCCCACATCCCAACTTCAAGGATGACCCTGTATTTAAAGATACCCCTGTTAAGGAATACTACAATCAACAAGTCAGACACGAGGGTAAACCAAGTCGCCATCATCCCAACAGTAAGGATGAACTTGTGATTGATAAAAGAATCCCTGAAGGTCCGATTCCGACTCAGCCTTATCCTGGAGCTCGTATTGTCGATCCCGGTCACCTGTATGACCAGCAGACCCCCAATATGCCTCCATTTGACCATAAGAATTTAGATCCCAGGTCGGGACATGGGGGCGCGGGGAGAATTCCTCATCCTATGGAATTCCCAAATTACTATGGATTTCCACAATATGGTATCCCGTCATACGGATGCCCATCTCCTATTGCCACGCAATCAGGAGTGTATGTCACCCCTCCAGATAACTTGCAATTTAGAAGGGACTCGCTCCATTGCCCGCAGGACGTAAAATATGAGATGCCCTCATCCATACGGCCACCTAGGCAGGGTTATGCGAATCCGCAAGTACGCCCACATGGATTACCTGTACCTAATCACATACAACAGGTAAACCGGGAACCTTCAGTACCACATGTCCGACTGATTAACAGGGATATCAAGTGGGACCGCCCCATTCATGAGGAGGAATGTGATGACGATAGGCCACCAATACAGCCGCGCCATCGACCCATCCGCCCTCAGTTGAATATTCCTAAAACCCTGTCGTATGACGGGACTGGAAAATGGCGCTCATTTAAGCTCAAATTTACAAAATATGCTGATGAGTGAATGGGGAGCGCAGGAACGTAGGGATCGCCTTTGCTACATACTCACTGGAAAGGCAAGTGATTTATACACCCATGTTCTTGAAAGGAACCCAAATGTGGACTTTTTCGCTCTAATGTCAAAATTTGAAAAAAGGTTTGATTTTCGTGACTTGACAGAAGCTCTAATACTAGAGTTCCATCAAGCCGAACAACAATTAGGCGAATCTATGGAGGAATGGGGTGAGCGGGTAGTAGATCTGTCACTCCGGGCATACAATGAAATGCCGGACAACCGCATGTATACTGAACCAAAAAAGAAACTTTCGCAAAGTAGGTATTAAACTTATACGGTTAAATACATTATGTAGAAAAATGTGTATATGTAGTAGTTTACACTGACGTCCTACTTTGGGAAATCGGTCAGATAATCACCTCATGTCGAACGATATCGTCTGTTTTGACAAAACCTCCATTTTCACGTGCACGCACGGGGTGGACATATCTGGTTTACATGTGTTAACTTTTTTCACTGCAAGTTATTGCACTTGACGACTACAGTCATAAAAATACCTAAACACCTTTATATCGATACAATTTGGGCACAATTTCTATGCCTCGAATTGCGAAACATTTAAGAGAGAGAGCCGTTGGGATGCTGGAGGCAGGAGCTTCAACGGAAGAGGTTGCTGAGCACGTTGAATCATCTGTGCAGGCAGTTAGAAGTCTGAGACGGCGGTTTGTGCAGACCGGAAGCACGGAAGATCTTCCACGTAGTGGTAGACCACGTGTAACCACGCCGGCGCAAGACCGCTATATTTTGAACCAACATTTACGAAATCGTTTTTTAACTGCGACAGCTACAGCGTCTGTCACCCCAGGTACTTATAACCCCAGGATTTCCGCTCAAACCGTACGAAATCGTTTGGCTGAGAACAATTTACGTGCACGTCGTCCCTACGTCGGAACAGTATTAACGGATCGTCATCGCCGTGACAGGCTTCAATGGGCTGATAGACACATCAACTGGACAAGGCAAGACTGGCGGACGATTCTTTTTTCAGATGAATCCAGGTTTGCATTGTCCAATAGTGATGGTCGGATCAGGGTCTACCGACGTAGGAATGAACGTTACGCTGACTGTTGCGTTCTTCAGCGGGATAGTTTTGTCGGTGGGGGTTCCGTGATGGTCTGGGCCGGAATAAGTTATGGGTATCGTACCCAATTAGTGGTCATTGATGGCAATTTGAATGCTCAACAGTATAGAGACCGTGTCCTTGCCCCACACGTTGTTCCTCTCTTACAAAATCACGGCGTTATTTCTGTGTTTCAGTAAGACAACGCCAGACCTCACGTCGCCCGTGACAATATCCAGTTCTTGCGAAACAACAATATTGATTTCATAGACGACTGGCCCTCAAAAAGCCCGGATCTAAATCCCATCGAGCACCTTTGGGATAATCTTGACACACGTGTACGGCAACGTCAAAATCCGCCTGGTAACGTCAATGAGCTCCGTGACGCTTTGCTAGAAGAGTGGAATAATATACCCCAGGCTCAAATTAATAATCTCATCCACTCAATGCGTCGTCGCTGCCAAGCTGTTAGCAATGCTCGCGGTGGGCATAATCGTTATTAAAGCAAACAAAAATTGAATCGACACCTACCTCAAAGGAAATTGAAAAATCCAATGAAATTGATAATTTTCAGACTGTAAATGAACTTTGATGAATTGATTTTAAATTATTGTGCAATAACAAATACGAATAAAAACTGTTAATATACACATATGTGGAAACAGTCCCATTGAAGTCTCGCGAAAGTTTCTTTTTTGGTTCAGTATATAACATGGCTGTGGTACGTTTCCGTCAAGGCTTGACGGATCGTGATGCCGGCGCTAGTGTATGTAATCAACGGCCGGAATCCATTGAATCGGCCATAAATAGTGTTCGGTTGTTCCAACATACAAGACATATTATGAAGAGGAAAATGGTGCGATTTGATAAAATTCGTACCGACATAATGGAACTGACTGGACATGAATCGGACGATTCTGAGGATGGCTATCGGGTCCAGAGCGTTTCTCGACCTGAGGTTAAACCAAATCGCAGGTTCTATAATAGAACGTCGAATGCCAAACCCGTAGACACTAGCAAGGAGTCTTCAGAGTCCAGAGAAATCAAGGACTTAGTGAAGACTGTGGGAAGTAAATTGGATCAGGTCGTAGAGAGCTTGACAAAAATGACAACTATGTTAGGGCGTCACAATGTAAGAGAAAGCTCTCCGACTAGATCGCATATTGCAGGATCATGTTACCATTGTGGCAAAGTGGGACATTTTCGAAATAGATGTCCAGTCTTGCCGCGAGACAAAACTGTCTCTCAAATTGCTGACGAGTCTTTAAACGACTCCGGGTCGGACTAAAGGGCCTAGGCCCGACCCCACCTTCACCAGAGAGCCTTAATGAAACCACAGAGATGGCTAGTCTGTGTCTCGATGCAGATGTAATACATCAAAATCCTTTTGCGATTTATCCAAGCTCTTATTCTGCGGATATATCTCCTACTGAGGGCACACCCATTGATAAGGGTAGATGTAATCTTGGTCCAAGTAGAGCAGAGGAGAGTCCCGAGGAAGATATAGTTAGCCTTAGCGGTCTCGATTCTGCTCACCGCAATATAGACCTTCATCGGTATACGACCCATAGTCCTCGTAATACGGACCTAGGGAATATAACAACCGTAGCTAACCCCAACGGTCTCGAGTCTGCTCACCATAGTGTAGACCATCATTTGTACGAGACCCATAGTCCTCGTAATACGGACATAGGGACCATAAAAGTGTGTACAATGGATCCGTTGATGCAGGATACCACTTTCCCGGAGACTAGTCGCCCTGAAATAGAAAACGAGCCTCTGGAGGAGAGCATTAATATATGTCAGCTTAGGTCTAACTCAATGTTGCAAGCACAAACTTCGATAAATGGAGTGGCAACATCTGCTGTAATTGACACAGCAGCCCAGGTTACCCTGATTTCAGATAAGTTCTATTCAGAACTAACAGATAAACCCCCGGTGCTAAAAAGGGTCAAAATGCATACCGCCGGAAGGGAGTTATCTATGAAAGGGTACATAGTGGGACCTGTGAAGGTTAAATTGGGCAAAGAGACATATGAGCAAAATGTCTATGTTGCTCCCATACAGGACCCTATGTTACTTGGATTAGACTTTATGCTGACCCATGGTATGCACATAGAGATTCCACCAGCTCTAACGGGAGTTCCTACAATCATGGTAAAAGGTGAGAAAATAGAGCTCACCGTAGGAGGGGATCAGCATATCCAAGTGGCCAAAGTCACGGTTAGTAAAAGGGCCATTGTTCCCCCGAATTCGGCTATGCATGTTCACTGTGAATTAAAAGACAACATATCGGAGTATGTCATCGAGCCAATTTCAGGACTGAAAGTAATAGTACCACGTACAGTACACGCAGCAAATTCGAAGCCCACGATTTGTGTATTAAATGTGACTGATAGGTACATAACTATGAAACAAGATTCCCAAATAGCCCACGCTCAGGAAATTGGTGAAACTTTACCTATCCCAGAAATCTCGGGATCACTAGAGGTAAATAAAATTGATTTAATAAATCCACCGGCACTGAGGACAGTTTTGACCTGCCCAGCCACTTAGTTGATATGTACAATGGGTCATTGTCACAGTTAACTGATCATGAAGCGGTTCAGTTTGGGGAGTTACTCATTGATTATCAGGACATCTTTGCTAAGGATGAATTCGATTTGGGAAATTTTACTGACATTAAGCACAAAATAAACACTGGCGTGTCGAGACCCATTAAGCAAAGGATGCGTAGAACGCCCTTATGCTTTGTTAATGAGGAGGAGGAGCATTTACAAAACATGCTGAAAACTGGAGTTATCCAGCCTTCCATGTCTGAATGGGCTTCCGCGCCTGTGTTGATACGAAAAAGAGATGGTTCGGTCCGGTGGTATCTGGACTATCGAGCTCTTAATAATGTCACGGTCAAAGACGTTTTCCCTCTCCCCAACGTAGAGGAATGTCTAGATACCCTTGAGGGCAATGAGTGGTTTTCGAAATTGGATGCAAACAGTGCATACTGGCAGGTAAAACTGTCTGAATCAGACCGAAAGAAAACGGCGTTCATTACAAAGTACGGCTTGTACGAATTCGTACGGATGGCATTTGGACTTTGTAATGCTCCCGCCACATTTGCCAGAGTCATGAACTTGATTTTACATGGGTTAAATTGGAATATAGTCCTGGCTTTTTTGGATGATATTCTGGTTATGGGAAAGAGTTTCCAAGAGCACATGTTGAACCTGGAAAAAGTGTTCCAAAGGTTGCGACAATACAAGCTCAAACTAAAGCCCAAGAAATGTGTCTTTTTTCAAAAAAAGGTGGAATTCTTAGGAAGAATTGTGTGCAAAAATGGCCTAGAGATGAGTGATGGACATATCACCACAGTTAAAAACTGGCCACTTCCTAAGAACAAAAAAGGAGTCCAACAATTTCTGGGACTAGCAAATTACCATAGGGCCTTTATTAAGGACTATGCCAAACTGGCCTCTCCACTATATGAATTAACTGGGTCCAAGTTTTTTCAGTGGGGTAGAGAACATGATGAAGCCTTTGATGAAATAAAAAAAAGCTTTGACTACCCCACCAGTTCTGGCTTTACCTAATGGAAGGGATCAGTTCATATTAGATTGTGATGCCAGTGATTTTGCTATTGGATGTGAACTCGTACAGGTCCAAGAAGGTGCAGAGAAAGTTATAGCGTATGCAAGTTTCTCATTGACCTCTGAACAAAAGAAATATTGTACTACCCGGAAGGAATTACTAGCTGTGGTACGCTTTACAAGACAGTTTCGCCACTATATTTTGGGTAAACTAGTCATTATGCGCACGGACCACAACAGTTTAACATGGCTATTAAACTTTAGAGAGCCACAGGGTCAGCTGGCGAGATGGATTGAGGAACTAGGACAGTATAACCTCAAAATCCAACACCGCAAGGGCATCCAACATTGTAATGCGGACGCTCTGTCCAGAATTCCCGACTCCGACACATGTCCAAATTTCAAAATGGGACAAGTCGTGGAGAATTTACCCTGTGGCGGGTGCACAAAATGTACAAGGGCACATCAAAATTGGTCGGGTTTTGTATCCGATGTGGACGATGTAATTCCTTTGTCCACATGGAAAAGCTTCAACACAGACGACACCGAAAAGGATAGTATGTGTGCCCTAACTTGGGTAAGCGATTCTTGTTCAGAAAGAAAACCGCAACACAACTCGGTAACGGCTACTGACGATATCCCATTTATCCATTTGGATATCCAGTCCGATACTGGTCCAGTAGTACGAATAGTCGGAACAATTACGGTAACAACGAATACTGTATGGGGACATGATGCTGCCGATATCATTAAGCAGCAGTCCGAAGATTCAAATATGAAATTTCTGCTATCTTGGCTACATAACCATACCGAGCAATCCGATGGTAATATATTCTTGCAAAATCCAGTAGCGAAAAAATATTGGATTAATAGAGATATATTCTTCCTGGAGGACGGTGTTTTATGGAAGAAGAGTAAGACGGAGGATGACAAATTGTTAGTCATTCCAGACACTCTTAAGCCACACATTCTAGAGCTTAACCATGACATACCGTCGTCGGGCCATCAAGGTGTGGTTCGAACCAAGGCCAAATTAAGATGCAAATATTATTGGCCAGGAATGGGGAAGGACATTGAAAGTTATGTTTTGAGTTGCGCGGTATGCAGACAAAGTAAAAAACCAAACAGGCACGCCCGCATTCATATGACTAATTTTCATGCAGGACATCCTATGGAAAGGGTCCATCTAGATTTTCTTGGACCCCTTCCGAGAACGAAAAATGGTAACGAACACATACTGATGATCGTAGACCAGTTCACCAAATGGGTGGAGTGCATCCCTTTGCCATCCCAGACAGCAGAAGTCACCGCGCAGGCGGCTATAAATGAATTCTGTTCTCGTTTCGGCTATCCCTTCGAAATATATACAGATCAAGGAAGAAATTTTGAAAGCACTCTTCAAGCAAATATGCACCATTTTACATATACACAAGGCTCGTACAACTGCGTACAGACCGTCTTCCAATGGGCAAGTAGAACGGTATAACCGTACTTTAATGGATGCAATACGTTGCTACATTGGAAAGACCCAGAATCAGTGCGATAAACATCTAGCTCAAATCGCAAGTGCCATGAGATCGTGTGTCAGGCTTTACCCCTAACAAATTAATGTTGGGAAGGGAAGTCAATCATCCAGCTGAGTTGATGTATGCTGTCCCATTGCATAAAGAGAAAAAATTGGAAGACTATGTAAAAGAGTCCGGAAGTGCAATACAATTAGCACACGAGACGGCCCGTACTGTCTTAATAGCCACCCAAAAGAGAATGAAGAGGGACTATGACATACGGGTAAATGCTAAAACATACAAACCAGGAGACACAGTGTTTATTCTCGATACGGCGTCCAGGAAGGGTAAATGTAAAAAGCTATCCGATCAATGGAAGGGTCCGGGAATAATAGTAGCTAAACTGACTCCATATTTGTATCGCATTAAAACGAAGAGTGCAGTATTTGTCGCCAATCATGATAAACTGGCAGCGTGTGAAACGCGCAAATTGCCACCCTGGCTTCAGAAATACAGCGATAAGTTTCAGTTGTTGCTGGATAAACTTCCTGTCCAGGGTACTACTAGTGACCGTAGCATTATGTACTGTCTGTGTAGGAAACCGTATGCAGGCGAATTCATGATACAGTGTGACGAATGTGAAGAATGGTATCATGGAGCCTGTGTAGATGTGTCCTCGCATGATGCGATATATATTGACAAATATTCCTGTCCCTTGTGTAAAAATCGGGGATGTAGATCTTGAACAAACTTATGGTTTCAGGAATGTCTAATATTAAGCATGTCAACGAGGTCGCGATCAGGAGAGCGATAGAGTCGGTGGACTCCGTCACGACCATGGGTGTCGTAATGGCACCATTGGAGTTATTCAACCAGGTCCAGCGGGTACATGGTCTGCCACCGGGCGAGTTTAAGCGCCTCATTAAGGGACAGGCTGACATTGCTGTGGCTAGGAGAAACTGGAAGTGGGTTAATGAGGCCCGGCAGTATGCCCCTCTATTTTTTGATGACGCCTGGATTAACGACGTTTTGCCAACCAAATCTGGTAGAATGTTCAGAAGGAAAGTCACCCCCTTCCAGGATTATCAGGGACATGGTTCGGTGCCCTCGCGAGATATTCGCTATCCTTCGTCTGGGTCTACCCCTTGCCTGTCCTTTTCCTGTCACGGGAAGGAGGATACAGTAATGTCTGCCCATATGGATCCCGATTCGGACTCGCTCGATCTATCTGAACCATTGGCGGGTAATTTAGAACTTAACCCCGTGGGTCTGGATGGTTTAGGTGGTTGCTCAATGGGTCCCTTCCGTAAGGAGGACCCTGTTGTCAATCCACTTACCACGGATGTTGGGGATATTGCCGAGAGTCTGGACTATCCAGACTATGAGGCACCCCTTCTGGAATGTCCTTGTAATGAGGACATGTATGTGGCCGTACCATGTGATATTGGGCCGGGTCCGCTTGCGGAACTGGGTGGGGAACCAATGGAAGGTACGGTCGATTCGACTAACTCCACTAGTCCTGTTTCTAATATAATAGAGGAAGTGTTAGTCGAGTGTATTGTAGTTCCTCAAACTCTGGAACAGACTTGGGATGGAGGTCAGGACGGCAATGCTCTGAAACCCGCCAAATATTGTCTCTCTCCTGTGCAGGTAGGGTGTTGGTCCTCCACCTCAGAGGTAAGACCCCTCTTGACACTACGGTGTACGCCAGGGGTTTGGAGATTGTGCGGGATTATTGCGCCAAAATGCAACCAATTCATCTACATTGTTTTGGTGGCAGTTGCGCAGTGGTTAAGGCTTGGATACAGTCATTTCCAGACTGTTACTTCGGGTTCACGGCCAAAACGTCCAAGTTTCAGCCGGATCAGATCGAAGCATTGAAGTCGATCTCTTCTAGCCGTCTCTTGCTGGAGACCGACTCCCCGTTCTTGTCTCCTGGGGTAGGGGGTGATCATTCGCCCGTTATAAATACCCCGGAGTATATTGGAGATGCCCAGTTGGTGGCTTTGAGGAGAGGTATGACGGTGCAGAATCTGTTGAAGGTTACTACGGACAATAGCCACCGTCTTTATCACCTCTAAACACTATGTACATCCATCATCCTGATTCTGTAATACTACGACCGAAATTAGTTTCCAACCATGGTAGGAATTTCTTTCGGTTTCATTAACAAAATTTATTCGTAATAATTATAACATTATTAACTGCCCAGGTAACATATTCTTTAGCACCATATGTCAAAAGAGGTGCTATATATTACTTTAATGGGGATGTATCAACGTTTCCACTCGCACCCCAATGCATAGGGATACATAAATATTAATGAATTTACTCTAACTGGCTCATGTTACCTTGGCTGAGGATAATTGGTTCATCCCCTTCCTTCAGTCATACTATAGCGGGCAGCTCATCCCCCAGGGGGAGGGTTAATGTTATAAAACGGGGAAGAGTGTTGTGTATTTACACGGTGGTTTCATCCCCATTTTATAGGGTACTCGCTTTTGCCGGTTAGGCGAGACTAGAAAAGGTCGTCAACCCGGATGACCTTTGTACCTCGGACGATCCGAATATAAGGCGGGACGAAGCCGAATGAGAACAGATGATACTAGACGATACTGAAAGATACTAATAGACACTTGGAATACGGAAACGTGTATAAGGCGGTGAGTTACAATACTCTTGTAATGTAGGCTTTTAACGCAAAGCTATATATTATACTAGCTTTGATAGTATGGTAGCATATAGGTATATAGATAGAAATATATACTAAAATATTATTAAAAACCCGCTCTTTTTTTTTAATTTAAGTTTATTTAACGTCGCTACCGGTTTCCCATTTGAACGACGGGCAGTTTACCTAACAACACCTTTCCTGGGCAGGCGCCAGCGGTTAACAAGTACTTGGTGCACCAACCTCCGTAAAAAATGAGACACGGTCTGAGCGGGGCTCGAACCCATGACCATCAGATATGATAGGTTACAGTGGTATACAAGTCAGCGACCTTAACCACTCGACCACAGAGGCGGACCTTTCCCGGAAGCCAATTCGGTATAATTATAAAAACCACAGAAGCCTAACTAAATTAGGTAGACAACTCTTACACTAGCCGTTGTAACGAATCCTATCAGAGTTCTCTCCCTTAGATTACATTTTCATTAAATCATTTACATTGAATTTGTTATCTCCCTTTTCAGAAGGACACCATATGCACATTAAGAAGTATATTTTAGTTCTCTTCGATTTCATAGTGATATATATTTGCCGACGCTTAAACACTTAGCTGTTAGGAAAGTTGTCCAGAAAATAATGGCCAAATGCCACAGTATATTATCATGCATACGTGGATAACGCGAAAGCTTTCATCAGACCAGTTATCTAAAAATAGATATTTTCACTCGGAATACATTGGAATTTACAGTAATGCTTGCTTGACTATTTGGATATTCCTTCGGATATCTCGTCAACTCGATCTCATTATTATACTTTAGGTGTATTCAACATCATAACTTAGTCTAAAAATATAGAAAAAAAACAATACCAGTCTATACCGGAAGCGGTGCGTTGGTAAAGATATCCCCATTACTGTCTGCGACGTTTAATCGGAATACGTTGGATTTGACAGTTGAATCTGATGACAGGCTGAATATGCAAGTGAGTAATTTATTTGTAGAGAATAAACTTATCTACTATCCACGAAATAGTGTACTGACTTGATATATTTTGTAATTAATAATTTAGTCTCTGATTATGTTTGTGGCGTCCGTGGTCCAATGGTAGAACGTCGGATTTGGAATCGAACGGTCCGGGTTCGATATGTATAGGCCACGTATGTAATGTCATTGAGCAAGCTACCTCACACACATTGCTTAGTACTGGTTAACCACTGAGGTCCACCTCAGTCTACTATAAGTATTCCTTTTACCCCAGAACCATAATACACTGGAACTTGCTTCTGCAGTAGTACTACCCCTCCCCGAGTTCAGCCTGGCGGTTAGCCAGGTTGAATATGTCTCCCCATAGAAAGTCTGCCCTGTTTTTATCTGATTTTAACATTCTGTATATATATCCTGTTCTTCTATCTTTTACTCCACTAACAGTCTTGTCGGTGACGCGCAAAAGTCTAGGTCGCCAGCAGGGTTTTGACTATCAGGAAGATAGATACATAGATAGATAGCATGCCCAGGAAAACATGTCTATGTCCCCCGGAAGGGGTTTGACATTAATGGAACATACATTATATTGTGGGAGTACGGTGAAAGCATTTCCTTCTTGAGAATGAGCGATGAAAGCATTTAATTCTTGAGAGTGAGCGATGAAAGCATTTAATTCTTGAGAGTGAGCGATGAAAGCATTTAATTCTTGAGAGTGGGCGGTGACAGCATTTAATTCTTGAGAGTGTGCGGTGAAAGCATTTAATTCTTAACTTAAGAATGAGCGATGAAAGCATTTAATTCTTGAGAGTGCGCGGTGACAGCATTTAATTCTTGAGAGTGCACGGTGAAAGCATTTAATTCTTGAGGGTGCACGGTGAAAGCATTTAATTCTTGAGATTGCACGATGAAAGCATTTAATTCTTGAGAGTGCACAGTGAAAGTATTTCATTCTTGAGAGTGTGCGGTGAAAGCATTTAATTCTTAAGAATGAGCGGTGAAAGCATTTAATTCTTGAGAGTGCATGGTGAAAGCATTTAATTCTTGAGAGTGCACGGTGATAGCATTTAATTCTTGAGAGTGCATGATGAAAGCATTTAATTCTTGAGAGTGCATGGTGAAAGCATTTAATTCTTGAGAGTGCACGGTGAAAGCATTTAATTCTTGAGAGTGCACGATGAAAGCATTTAATTCTTGAGAGTGCACGGTGAAAGCATTTAATTCTTGAGAGTGCACGATGAAAGCATTTAATTCTCTCGAGTGCACAGTGAAAGTATTTAATTCTTGAGAGTGTGCGGTGAAAGCATTTAATTCTTAAGAATGAGCGGTGAAAGCATTTAATTCTTGAGAGTGCATGGTGAAAGCATTTAATTCTTGAGAGTGCATGGTGAAAGCATTTAATTCTTGAGAGTGCACAGTGATAGCATTTAATTCTTGAGAGTGCACGATGAAAGCATTTAATTCTTGAGAGTGCACAGTGAAAGTATTTCATTCTTGAGAGTGTGCGGTGAAAGCATTTAATTCTTAAGAATGAGCGGTGAAAACATTTAATTCTTGAGAGTGCATGGTGAAAGCATTTAATTCTTGAGAGTGCACGGTGAAAGCATTTAATTCTTGAGAGTGCACGGTGAATGCATTTAATTCTTGAGAGTGAGCGATGAAAGCATTTAATTCTTGAGAGTGGGTGGTGACAGCATATAATACTTGAGAGTGGGCGTGACAGCATTTAATACTTGAGAGTGGGCAGTGACAGCATTTAATACTTGAGAGTGGGCGTGACAGCATTTAATACTTGAGAGTGGGCATGACAGCATTTAATTCTTGAGAGTGCACAGTGAAAGCATTTAATTCTTGAGAGTGTGCAGTGAAAGCATTTAATTCTGCAAGTTGTGAGATAACTTAAACCCTAACCTGGCATGCTCAAGAGACAATAATAGTCATTTAGTTTAATATACAAATTTATTTTACCTCGATTGCGAATACAAGTTTGTACAACTTTTATTAATTAACCACTCTCTGATGGAATCCATCGCCACGAGAGAGAAGAGGCCAAGTGGAAATTCAATGCCCTGCCTAATGGCAAATCGTAACATCTACGGCTGGGTGCGAACTCCGGGCCTTTTGCACCTGAAGCGACCGCCGCTACCACTGTGCTATCATGACTTCCACAATAGCCAGTCTACATGATAATTATGTGTATATCAGGGCTGGGGTATTCGTATTCATCTGTATTCGAATACTGATTCTTCAGTATTCGTAAATATCTTGTATACAATGTACTTAAACCGGCGCGATATAGCCTGAACTGTGCTGATGCGCCGTTAAACCAAATAAAATAGAAATAGAAAATCAGTATTCGTAAGTATTCAGTATTCATGACTATTTTTGAATACAAGTATTCGTATTGTATTCGAATACATTTGAAATATCACTGTATTCATGAATACACTGTATATTCACATTGTACACTGTCTACATATAACTTTAATGTGAAACCCTTCGCGTAATATGACAAACTGGTATCAGATGGCCTGAGCTTGGTTTAAGCATATTTATTTATCAGGATACATTGAGAAATATACATCATAAGTCATCATAAGTCGGCTTCTGGAAGAAGGCTGTCCTCAGCCTCTGACTCCAGCTCTTCGTTATTTGTACTGTCGCGTCCGGTTGCGATTTGCTCATTATAATTATACAATATGTCTTGATTTTTCCAAAAGAAGGTACTGATGGCTTGAGCTTGGTTTAAGCATATTTATTTATCAGGATACATTGAGAAATATACAGAAACATACATTTATCATGATATGTGGATTGAACTGAAAGCTAAAAGACAGGTTTGAGGCCTGCTCAGGCCTTGTCATTTATATGAAAATGTTGCCAGCTTCTTATGCAGGTTAGTACTTATGAAGGTTAGTACTTATGGAGGTTAGTACTTATGGAGGTTAGTACTTATGAAGGTTAGTACTTATGGAGGATAGTACTTATGCAGGTTAGTGCACCAAGTACTGGTTTACTGGTTAACGTCTGATTTAACGACGGGAGCCTGTCCAGGAGAGATGTTAGGAAAGCTGCCCGCCGGCGATATAGCCCAATATTGCGCTGATGAAGGCGTAAAACCCCAAGTCGTGATAGCGCAATGGATGCACGTTTGCTTCAGGTGCGAAAGGTCTGGAGTTCGAGCCCCACTGGAACCGTTACAATTGTGCCCTTAGGCAAGGCATTTAAATTCCACGTTGCCTCTTCTCTCCCCTCGTGGCGATGGATTCCATCAGGAATGAGGTATCGAGAGTGATTTATATAAGTTGAAATAACTTGTTTCGATATCGAGCTAAAATAAATTTGTATAAACTAAACCCCAACAAACAAACATGTTGACATGTTCTCAGGGCTTTATTATTCCACTTATTAATAATAAAATGTGTTGTTACAGACGGATCTGTAGCCCAGTGGTAACACGCTGGACTGGTAATCCAGGGATCACAGGTTCGATCCCCCGTCTGACCCTAATAAAAGTAAGTCTTTCAGATGGGACATTAAGCCAAGGTCTTGTGTTGGTGCTGTACACCGTGCACGTAAATGAACCAGAGGAGATTCTGGAATGAGTCTCTGTCTGAATCATTGCACTATCCTCCAAAAATCTCAAATGACTAATCTTTTCAGGAGGCGTCGCTCATATGGGCAACCATAGCGACGATAAATAAACGTAAAACACACACACACAAATATTTTTAGAAGTTATACATGCCTATCTGCTCCAAAATAGCTGTCTCAAATTTCTGTGGAAGTCTTAATAGCGCAGTTGTAGCGCATTCGTTTAGGGCCTAAGACGTGAATGGTCCGGAGTTCGAGTCCTGCTGGAGTCATTACATTTGTGCCCTTAGTCAAAGCATTTACATTCCACATGGCCTCTTCTCTCAAGGCGATGGAATCCATAAGGAATGATCAATAAAAGTTGTAGCAACTTGTTTCGCAATCGAGGTAAAATAACTGTCGTCTGCATGGTACATACAATTAACATAAGCTATGTCAAAGTGTTTCAGCTGAAGTGTGACACCGAGCATTAGACATAGCGTGGATTATGTAACAAGGCTTTCTATTGGTGTAGATTATGTAACAAGGCTTTCTATTGTTGTGGATTATGTAACAAGGCTTTCTATTGGTGTGGATTATGTAACAAGGCTTTCTATTGGTGCGGATTATGTAACAAGGCTTTCTATTGTTGTGGATTATGTAACAAGGCTTTCTATTGGTGTGGATTATGTAACAATGCTTTCTATTGGTGCGGATTATGTAACAAGGCTTTCTATTGTTGTGGATTATGTAACAAGGCTTTCTATTGTTGTGGATTATGTAACAAGGCTTTCTATTGTTGTGGATTATGTAACAAGGCTTTCTATTGGTGTGGATTATGTAACAAGGCTTTCTATTGGTGTGGATTATGTACAAGGCTTTCTATTGGTGTGGATTATGTAACAAGGCTTTCTGTTGTTGTGGATTATGTAACAAGGCTTTCTATTGGTGTAGATTATGTAACAATGCTTTCTATTGTTGTGGATTATGTAACAAGGCTTTCTATTGGTGTAGATTATGTAACAAGGCTTTCTGTTGTTGTGGATTATGTAACAAGGCTTTCTATTGGTGTAGATTATGTAACAATGCTTTCTATTGTTGTGGATTATGTAACAAGGCTTTCTATTGGTGTGGATTATGTAACAAGGCTTTCTGTTGTTGTGGATTATGTAACAAGGCTTTCTATTGATGTAGATTATGTAACAATGCTTTCTATTGGTATATATTATGTAACAAGGCTTTCTATTGGTGTGGATTATGTAACTAGGCTTTCTATTGTTGTGGATTATGTAACAAGGCTTTCTATTGGTGTGGATTATGTAGCAAGGCTTTCTATTGTTGTGGATTATGTAACAAGGCTTTCTATTGGTGTGGATTATGTAACAAGGCTTTCTATTGACCAGTGCGGATTATGTAACAAGGCTTTCTATTGGTGTGGATTATGTAACAAGGCTTTCTGTTGGTGTAGGTTATGTAACAAGGCTTTCTGTTGGTGTTGATTATGTAACGAGGCTTTCTATTGGTGTAGATTATGTAACAAGGCTTTCTATTGGTGTAGACATTCTAAGAATGCATTTGGGTCATATTAGCGTGTGGAATGTTCTAGTGTCAAAAGAGCATTCATGTGGCAATAGTGTTTGCTATAAGATATTTCGTGCTAATTTAAGACAAATGAATCACTGGTAGCATATTACAGGGCTCGTTCTAAAGGGTAACTTGAGCGAAATAGTCGCGCTAGGGACCGTGACTTTGTCCCCTGGGGACCCCACTTCTCCCAAAATATTGTCGACACCATTACACCTGCACGTCTTCTATTCAAAGTTGTCAGGTGACGGTTAACTCTATTTCTCGATTGAAAGTCGTGATAGCTCAGTGGGTGTGCGTTCGCTTCAGGTGCGAATGGTCCGTAGTTCAACCCCCACTGGAGCCGTTACAATTGTGCCCTTAGGCAAGGCATTTAAATTCCACATTGCCTCTTCTCTCTCCCTCGTGGCGATGGATTCCATCAGGAATGAGGTCTCGAGAGTGATAAATATAAGTTGTAATAACTTGTTTCACAATCGAGCTAGAATAAATTTGTATAAACTAACCCCCACTGGGGCCGTTTAAAGCATTTAAATTCCACATTGCCTCTTCTTCATGGCGATGGACTCCATCAGGAATGAGGTCTCAAGAGTGATTAATATAAGTTGAAAGAACTTGTTTCGCTTTCGAGCTAAAATAAATTTGTATAAACTAATCGCGCACTATCTCATTTCTCCCAAGAATTATTACCTTGAATGAGCATGTTGGTGGATTATGTAACAAGGCTTTCTATTGGTTTATACACGATTAATATCCGAATCGTTGATCCTAAGTAATGCTGCTGCTGATGATGATGTCTTCATGTGTGTGTTTTACGTTTATTTATCGTTGCTACCGGTTGCCCATAGCAACGCCTCCTGATGAGAATAGAGATCTTTGGAGGATAGTGCAATGATACAGACAGAGACCCATTCCAGAGTCTCCTCTGGTTCTTTTACGTACATGGTGTAAAGTACCAACACAAGACCTCGGTTTAGAGTCCTATCTGAAAGACTGTTCATTTTATTAGGGTCACACGGCGGATCGAACCTGCGATCCCTGGATTACCAGTCCAGTATGTCTTCATGACCCAATTAGGACTTATTATAATACTTGTATGCCAATAATTACTGAAACATGCATAGACATTTGTAACTTGTAAATGACTTGTGGAAGTCGTGATAGCGCAGTGGATGCGCGTTCGCTTCAGGTGCGAAAGGTCCGGAGTTTGAGCCCCACTGGAGCCGTTACGATTGTGCCCTTAGGCAAGGTATTTAAATTCCATGTTGCATCTTCTCTCTCCCTCGTGGCGATGGATTCCATCAGGAATGAGGTCTCGAGAGTGATTTATATAAGTTGAAATAACTTGTTTCGCAATCAAGCTAAAATAAATTTGTATAAACTAACTCGTAAACATACATTATGTTGTTTATTTTCAGGAGACGAAACATGATGTTATGGGAACTGATCATTTGTTTGATTATTTGAGCCAGAACAGATGTTTGCTATTCACCTCGGATCATCTATTTAATATTCACTAGGAAAACATCAGAGGAAATATGAATGATGTTCCAAACGAATATCTTGTTACGAAGGAAATTCATTTACAATGTACTACAGTAGTATGCTCGGTTTAATCAAATTTTGAACTCGACGTTAGAAGGTTGTTATGCTGTTTAAGAACTGACATTTATTTTGTAACTATGGATTATCAGAACATTCATTCCGGAGTAGTGCTACACGAGTGTGAAATATGTAGAAAGGCTTTCAGTAGTTCTACCGTCTTAAAAACCCACATGCTCATACATACCGGAGAACGACCACACGTGTGTGAACTGTGTAATAAGGCTTTTGGTCAATCCAGTGATTTAAACCGGCACATGTGCGTACACAGCGGAGAGCGACCACACGCGTGTGAAATATGTAATAAAACATTTAGCCGTTCTGACAGTTTGATGCAGCACTTGTTGAGACATACTGGGGAACGGCCACATAAGTGTGAAATGTGTAATAAAACCTTTAGCCATTCTAGCACTTTAAAGCGACACATGCTCCGTGTTACCGGAGAACGATCACATGAGTGTGCAATATGCTATCAGGAGTTCTGTCTGTCTAGCCATTTAAAGAAGCACATGCTCATACATACCGGAGAGCGGACCTTTGAATGTGGCATATGTAGCAACAGTTTCAGCCATTCGAACACTTTGAAACTGCACATGGTCACACATACCGGAGAACGGCCGCATGAATGTGAAATCTGTTGTAAGGCTTTTAGTTTGCCTATCAATTTGAAGCGGCATATGCGCATACATACTGGAGAACGGCCATATGTGTGTGAACTGTGTAATCAGACTTTCTGTCAGCCTAGTAGCTTAAAGCGGCATATGCAGAAGCATACTGGAATGCTCCAACATGTGTGTGAAATTTGTAATAAAGCTTTTAGCGATAATTTCACTTTAAAACGGCACATGCTCAGTCATACTGGAGAACGGCCGCATGCGTGTGAACTATGTAATAAGGCATTCAGTTTGTCTAGCCATTTAAAGGAGCACATGCGTATACATACTGGAGAACGGCCATATCAGTGTGAAATATGTAACCAGTGTTTCCGCCAGTCTAGTGCTTTAAACCGTCATATTCTGAAGCATACTAGAGATTTGCCACATTAGTGTGAAATATGTAACACGGCTATCTATTGGTGTGGATTATGTAACAAGGCTTTCTATTGGTGTGGATTATGTAACAAGGCTTTCTATTGGTGTGGATTATGTAACAAGGCTTTCTATTGTTGTGGATTATGTAACAAGGCTTTCTATTGGTGTGGATTATGTAGCAAGGCTTTCTATTGTTGTGGATTATGTAACAAGGCTTTCTATTGGTGTGGATTATGTAACAAGGCTTTCTATTGATGCGGATTATGTAACAAGGCTTTCTATTGGTGTGGATTATGTAACAAGGCTTTCTATTGATGTGGATTATGTAACAAGGCTTTCTATTGGTGTGGATTATGTAACAAGGCTTTCTATTGGTGTGGATTATGTAACAATGCTTTCTATTGGTGTATATTATGTAACAATGCTTTCTATTGGTGTAGATTATGTAACAAGGCTTTCTATTGTTGTGGATTATGTAACAAGGCTATCTATTGTTGTGGATTATGTAACAATGCTTTCTATTGGTGTAGATTATGTAACAAGGCTATCTATTGTTGTGGATTATGTAACAAGGCTTTCTATTGTTGTGGATTATGTAACAATGCTTTCTATTGTTGTGGATTATGTAACAATGCTTTCTATTGTTGTGGATTATGTAACAAGGCTTTCTATTGGTGTGGATTATGTAACAATGCTTTCTATTGTTGTGGATTATGTAACAATGCTTTCTATTGTTGTGGATTATGTAACAATGCTTTCTATTGTTGTGGATTATGTAACAAGGCTTTCTATTGGTGTGGATTATGTAACAATGCTTTCTATTGGTGTGGATTATGTAACAAGTCTTTCTATTGGTGTGGATTATGTAACAAGGCTTTCTATTGGTGTAGATTATGTAACAATGCTTTCTATTGTTGTGGATTATGTAACAATGCTTTCTATTGGTGTGGATTATGTAACAATGCTTTCTATTGTTGTGGATTATGTAACAATGCTTTCTATTGTTGTGGATTATGTAACAATGCTTTCTATTGTTGTGGATTATGTAACAAGGCTATCTATTGTTGTGGATTATGTAACAATGCTTTCTATTGGTGTGGATTATGTAACAAGGCTTTCTATTGGTGTGGATTATGTAACAAGGCTTTCTATTGTTGTGGATTATGTAACAAGGCTTTCTATTGGTGTAGATTATGTAACAAGGCTTTCTATTGGTGTGGATTATGTAACAATGCTTTCTATTGGTGTGGATTATGTAACAAGGCTTTCTATTGGTGTGGATTATGTAACAAGGCTTTCTATTGGTGTAGATGATGTAGCATTACCTTGACTTTCTGGTGCAGGCCGTTGTCTAATGTTGTTAAAACTTGTGGACCAAACCATTTGTATCTTCATGCTATGTACAATGTATTGTATCTTTTTGTGCATGACCTATTTATTATTGATATGCAATACAATATGATTAATTCACAATTGTCTAATACAATATTTATGCAAATTTATTTTAGCTCGATTGTGAAACAAGTTCTTGCAACTTATATTAACCTCTCTCGAGACCTCATTCCTGATGGAATCCATCGCCAATGCCTTGCCTAAGGGCACATTCGTAACGGCTCCAGCGGGGCTCAAACTCTGGACCTTTCACACCTGAAGCGAACGCACATCCACTGCGCTATCACGACTTCCCCTAATACAATATTAGGCTCCCTATTTTAGACAAAAATAACAATGTTTAGTTCGGACCATTTTACTGACACGTAATTGGGTTATCCTCCGCATTAATACCCATGATGCAATAAGCTACAAATGTATCTGGATATTATTAACTCCATAAATTATCACTGTCTTGCAACATACTAAATTATTATAGGAGAAATCATACCCAGGGTTCCCTCTGTCTGATTGTTTGTCTGCGCCACTTCTGGAGCCAATTGAAAAATACTGGAGCCAATTTAAAAAACTTGGAGCCAACTAAGAGCCACATAGTTCACAAATAAATATATGAAGCCATATATTTGACAAAACATGTGTCAAAAAAAATTCTTAAAAGTTGCGCCAAATATTTACGCCATTCACTTTTATGAGTTTTACGTTTATTTAATATCGTCGCTACCGGTTGCCCATATCAGCAACACCTGAAGAGATTAGTCATTTTCGACGACATGATGCTACGACGTTATGACATTTGACACTTGCGTGCAAAAAGCTAAGAAAAACGAAATTGCCAGAAATTAAATAAAACATGATAAAAGTAGGCCTAAATTCCGGCGCTCAGAACGACACAGCATGTTTCCGATTATAGCACGTGCGTGTGTTTTACGTTTATTTATCGTCGCTACCGGTTGCCCATATCAGCGACGCCTCCTGAATATATTAATCATTTTAGATTTTTGGAGGATAGTGCAATGATACAGACAGAGACCCATTCCAAAGTCGTCTGTGGTTATTTTACATGCACGGTGTACAGCACCGACAAGACCTTAGCTTAAAGTCCCATCTGTTAGATTGTTAATTTTATAATGGTCAGACGGGGAGTCGAAACTGCCATCCCTGGAGTACCAGTCCTGCATGTTAACCACTTGACTACAGATCCCATTCACTGCTACCATGTGCTAAGTATGACACGTGTAGGATGTCACGAGGAGCTGTACAACAGTAGTTGCAATGTTCTGCTTAGAAGCACTTGAAGTTTCAATTTTGTTTTTATTTAAGCTTATCTAGCGTCGCTACTGGCTGCCCATTTGAGCTATGGGCAGTTTACCTAGCAACACCTTGCCTGGGCAGTCTCCAGCGATTAACCAGTATGTGGAGCACCTACCTCCGTAAGAAACTGTCAACTTTTTCATATAAAGAGACACGATGGGGCTCGAACCCATGACCATCAGTAATGATAGGTTACCGTGGCATCCGTAGATGAAGTATTGCGATCATCTGCCAATCATTACCTGATCCTAAACAAAATACTGAACTTTTTAGATAATATTTCAATGTCATACTTGTGGAATTCCCTCCCTTATCACATCAAAACAGCACATTCTGTTTTTTTGGGGGGTTTTTACGTTTATTTATTGTCGCTACCGGTTGCCCATATGAGCGACGCCTCCTGAAGAGATTAGTTATTTTAGATTTTTGGAGGATAGTACATGATACAGACAGAGACCCATTCCAGAATCTTCTCTGGTTCTTTTACGTGCACGGTGTAAAGCACCGACACGAGACCTCGGTTTAACGTCCCATCTGAAAGACTATTAATTTTATTAGGGTCAGACGGGGGATCGAACCTGCGATCCCTGGATTACCAGTCCAGCGTGTTACCACTGGACTACATATCCGTCTGTAACACATTCTGTTCCACACTTCAAAGCTTTATATATCAGGCGGTGTAAAGAACAGACCATTTACCTAATAAACTGATGAATTATAATATACAAGTATTAGTTCTTGCAGCTTATATATTATTTCCTATGAAAGTTTTACTGTTTACATGTTTCATTGTGCTATTTCATGTTTTAATTTGTTGAGGGCCTCATGGTAAATTGACTTGTTCTCTCATTAAATAAAGTCTTTATTATTATTATTATTTTTATTATACTGTATACACATGCTCCATGATTTGTCTCCATGCTACATCTCCGTACTACATATCCTTGCTACATCTCCGTACTACATCTCCGTACTACATATCCGTACTACATCTCCGTACTACATCTCCATGCTACATCTCCATGCTACATCTCCATGCTACATCTCCGTACTACATCTCCGTACTACATCTCCATGCTGCATCTCCATACTACATCTCCATGCTTACATCTCCATGCTTCATCTCCGTGCTACATCTCCATACTACATCTCCGTACTACATCTCCGTGCTACATCTCCGTACTACATCTCCGTACTACATCTCCGTGCTACATCTCCGTACTACATCTCCGTGCTACATCTCCAGCTACATCTCGTACTACATCTCCGACTACATCTCCGTGCTACATCTCCGTACTACATCTCCGTGCTACATCTCCGTGCTACATCTCCGTACTACATCTCCGTGCTACATCTCCGTGCTACATCTCCATGCTACATCTCCATACTACATCTCCAGCCACATCTCCGTACTACATCTCCGTACTACATCTCCGTGCTACATCTCCGTACTACATCTCCGTGCTACATCTCCGTGCTACATCTCCGTACTACATCTCCGTACTACATCTCCGTGCTACATCTCCGTACTACATCTCCGTACTACATCTCCGTACTACATCTCCGTGCTACATCTCCGTACTACATCTCCGTGCTACATCTCCATGCTACATCTCCGTACTACATCTCCATGCTACATCTCCATGCTACATCTACATACTACATCTCCATACTACATCTCCATGCTACATCTCCATACTACTTCTCCATGCTACTTCTCCAGGCTACATCTCCATACATCTCATATTTTAGGAGGATAGTGCAATGATACAGACAGAGATCCATTCCAGAGTCTCAGGTGGTTCTTTTATGTATACGGTGTAAAGTACCGACACGAGACCTCGGTTTAGAGTCCCATCTGAAAGACTGTTAATTTTATTATGGTCAGACTGGGTATCGAACCTGCGATCCCTGGATTATCAGTCCAGCGTGTTGCCACTGGACTACAGATCCGTTTGTATATATTAATTCAAGTTTCAAATTTATTGGCATAATCAGCAACTATATTGCCTTTGGCCATTTACAACAATAGAAATATGACCATAAAACATGTTACATATATACATATATAAACAAATACAATACATTTAAGAAACAGTAGTAATTGACAGAGTATTACTACGTAATGACATAGTTTCTTTGATGTGCATGTATTTTTGCATGACATGATAGATATAAATTTATTTATTGATAGCCCAAATATTTCAATGTTATATCTCTGTATTTTTCACAACATAATATAAAATGGCATTCTCATTCAATTACATTTTGATTGCATAATTTACATAATCTATTGTTTCTGGTTTTAACATATGTATTCATTCATAATGTACAGTACATATCTATTGTATACAGAATGAAAATGTATTTCCTCACTTGGTTTAAACATATGTATTCATTCATAATGTACAGTACATATCTATTGTATACAGAATGAACATGGATTTCCTCACTTGGTTTAAACATATGTATTCATTCATAATGTACAGTACATATCTATTGTATACAGAATGAACATGGATTTAATCGCAAGTGTAAAGCATATTGACATTTATTATCTCCTTGATTGTTCCTATCAATACCATTAAATCTTCTAAATTCAATTTCTAATTTATGTGATGTTAATCTAATATTAATTATCGTCAAAATATTTGTCATGAAAACTATCTTTACAAAATCCGTAACAAAATGAGCAATTTCTGTAGAAAAGACAATCAAATACAACCGAGAAGCAAAAGAAAGATGAATCCGGGCAATTGTTAAATAGTGACAGATAAATTGCTCACTAAGTGGGTGTTTGGGTCTTAACAATGTAACTGAAGTGTGTAGAAAAGAAACGTGCATGCCAAAATTACCATAATAGTATGAACATCGGATGAAAATCCTTGAAAACCCCGACAAAGAAACGCTTAAACCCCTGTTCCGAGCCTTGACAATTAAGGGCTTTAGTTTGGTACAATTAAGGAGTTATTTATGTGTGATAAAATATTGTTCTAATGGAACAAAAAGGAGCAGATGTTTCTCAAGGAGTCACCTAAAATAACACTCGTACGGTCCGAATGTAACACAATGAGTTTCTATAACTTGCCCCTTACCGCTGTAGGTTCGAATGTAACACAATGAGTTTCTATAACTTGCCCCTTACCGCTGTAGGTTCGAATGTAACACAATGAGTTTCTATCAACCGGATGACTTGCCCCTCACCGCTGTAGGTCCGAATGTAACACAATGAGTTTCTATAAACCGGATGACTTGCCCCTCACCGCTGTAGGTCCGAATCCAAATGAGGGTCAACTGATTTCACGTGAAGAGGAAGTTATCCAACTGACAGGCGGAAGTTCGGTCGTTCTACTCGACTGCTGTAGGTTCGAATCCAAATGAGGGGCAACTGATTTCACGTGAAGAGGAAGTTATCCAACTGACAGGCGGAAGGTCGGTCGTTCTACTCGACTGCTGTAGGTTCGAATCCCACGGTGCTGGCCCCAAAATAGTTCTTGTATTTTTAACCCTTTCAACACCACATACCTCTAAATAGGCTTACAAAAAGTGTAGATCCAGATGAGCCGGCTCGTGACGAGCCGTCTCATCAGGATCTGCACTTTTTGCCAGTGATATGACTATTTTTAGACATAATTACCCATTTTGATAAATGAACTTGTCCAAATGTGATTTTCTGATTCATTTATTGGTTTATGAATATCATGGACCAGTCCATGTGAGTTACTTGGTGTTGAATGGGTTAAGGACATTACGATACACCACAGCCTATCTAAGCACATTTAACGGTGTGCTTTACGTTTATTTATCGTCGCTACCGGTTGCCCATATGAGCGACGCCTCCTGAAGAGATTAGTCATTTTAGATTTTTGGAGGATTGTGCAATGATACAGAGACCCATTTCAGAATCTCCTCTGGTGTAAAATACCGACGGGAGACCTCGGTTTAATGTCCCATCTGAAAGACTATTAATTGTGTTATGGTCAGACGAGGGATCGAACCTGCGATCCCTGGATTACCAGTCCAGCGTGTTAACAACTGACCTACAGTCCGTATGTAATTTAACATTGAGACTCCATCAATATCAACGCTTTATGAGATATCTCGCTTGCTTTTCTGTTACCTCCCTTGGCAGATAAAATCCGAATTATCCCGAAATGTATATCGGTCCGTTCAGTTGGAATTCTTTGTTTTTACTGTTGTTCTCTAACCAGATGTTGCGGTATGATAAATGTGACTTTATCGAAAATCCTCTTCATTAATTCATGTCGCTCACTATCAGCGCTGGGTCCGACAAACAAAACCTAATAGTGAAACCCCATGCATAGTGAAACCCCATGTATAGTGAAACCCCATGTATAGTGAAACCCCATGCATAGTGAAACCCCATGCATAGTGAAACCCCATGCATATAAGACCCCATGCATATAAGGGGTAATGCATATAAGACCCCATGTATATAAGACCCCATGCATATAAGACCTCATGCATATAAGACCCCATGTATATAAGACCCCATGCATATAAGACCCCATGTATATAAGACCCCATGCATATAAGACCCCATACATATAAGACCCCATGTATATAAGACCCCATGCATATAAGACCCCATGTATATAAGACCCCATGCATATAAGACCCATGTATATAAGACTCCATGCCTATAAGACACCATGTATATAAGACCCCATGTATATAAGACCCATGTATATAAGACCCCATGTATATAAGTGTTCATGTATATAAGATGATAAAGACCATGATATAGACCCCATGCATATAAGTCATGCATATAAGACCCCATGTATATAAGACCCCATGTATATAAGACCCATGCATATAAGACCCCATGTATATAAGACCCCATGCATATAAGACCCCATGTATATAAGACCCCATGCATATAAGACCCCATGCATATAAGACCCCATGTATATAAGACTCCATGCCTATAAGACACCATGTATATAAGACCCCATGTATATAAGACCCATGTATATAAGACCCCATGTATATAAGACCCCATGCATGTAAGACCCCATGTATATAAGACCCCATGCATGTAAGACCCCATGTATATAAGACCCCATGCATATAAGACCCCATGTATATAAGACGTGCACTTGATGACTTTACCCCTGTCTGCCTGCGCTACATTCTCAAATACCTTCTCTTTCTTCTGCTTTCTTACCGGTATTATATTTCTGTCATTTCTAAGCAATATGCATATTTGGTATACATGTATTAGCTCCACACCGTCCAAAATAGTACTGTGTATTTTGAACTGCAAGGAGATAAACTATATAAGCTCTGCTTCCGTTTTGATCCTTTCCTATTCTTTGAGTGTGTGTGCATGTATTGTTTTGTGAATGTATATAGTGCAATAAATATGTTTACACCAACAAAACTCTCGCCTAAGCGCAAATCACACTCGTACATAAAGAAAAAAATATATTAAACGTTCATATACTAATCGACCAAGTATGTTCAAATTATTGCAAATATTTCAATGTGACAATTCCCCAGAGCTGGTTAACTTTAGTAAATATATTCATGAAGCTTTATCCCTTCGTAATTCACTTGTTTAGGACACAGGGATTCGGCACGTTTGGGGGTACTAGTATATATATTTATGTACAGGGATTCTACTCTGTGGGCCGTCAGATTTCGCATCGATCAGTAAAATGGCCCTATCTGAGACAATTTTGTACAAAGCTGTCCAAATATAACGCCTATCCCGAGTCTTTATATTGTTATTCAAATAAAACACAACTTTAAGCTGCATGCATGTATACTTTGCAAACAATTGCCACAAACATTGGCCATAGCAGGTCACATTTCCGTACTAGGACACGGGTTCTGTCAGCAACAAAAAAAAATCTTCGTCGGGAGAGTTTTAACTGTGAATAACATTATCAATAAAATGTGTTTCCACTAACGTGTAGGTTTATTCGGCAAAAATGTACGTCAAAAAGAGATTTCGTAGCATTTTCAATTTGTTTTGAAAAATTCTAAAGCGGCGCAATTCGCGTTGAAACGAGCCCGTTCTGATTGGATTATTAGAATGTAACAAGATGTTTTTTATATATGAAGAATAATCATAATCCAATCAGAACGCTCGTTTCAACGCGAATTGCGCCGCTTTAGAATTTTTCAAAACAAATTGAAAATGCTACGAAATCTCTTTTTGACGTACATTTTTGCCGAATAAACCTACACGTTAGTGGAAACACATTTTATTGATAATGTTATTCACAGTTAAAACTCTCCCGACGAAGATTTTTTTTTGTTGCTGACAGAACCCGTGTCCTAGTACGGAAATGTGACCTGCTATGGCCAATGTTTGTGGCAATTGTTTGCAAAGTATACATGCATGCAGCTTAAAGTTGTGTTTTATTTGAAGAACAATATAAAGACTCGGGATAGGCGTTATATTTGGACAGCTTTGTACAAAATTGTCTCAGATAGGGCCATTTTACTGATCGATGCGAAATCTGACGGCCCACAGAGTAGAATCCCTGTACTTAAATATATATACTAGTACCCCCAAACGTGCCGAATCCCTGTACTAAATATATATACTAGTACCCCCAAACGTGCCGAATCCCTGTGGTTTAGGATATATACTAGTACCCCCAAACGTGCCGAATCCCTGTGGTTTAGGATATATACTAGTACCCCAAACTGCCGATCCTGTGTTTAGGATTTACTAGTACCAAACGTGCCGAATCCTGTGGTTTAGGATATATACTAGTACCCCCAAACGTGCCGAATCCCTGTGGTTTAGGATATATACTAGTACCCCCAAACGTGCCGAATCCCTGTGGTTTAGGATATATACTAGTACCCCCAAACGTGCCGAATCCCTGTGGTTTAGGATATATACTAGTACCCCCAAACGTGCCGAATCCCTGTGGTTTAGGATATATACTAGTACCCCCAAACGTGCCGAATCCCTGTGGTTTAGGATATATACTAGTACCCCCAAACGTGCCGAATCCCTGTGGTTTAGGATATATGAATTACCAGTTGAATACTCCCTCCACTCTTAATATCATGTTTTGCATGGTCTATAATCCTTCATGACATTGTCATTATTGTTCCATGTATGTCCATAATCATTACATCATTTGTCCATCCTCATCATGATTGCATATATCATAATATTGTACTATATATATTGTAAATATGTTTAAATGTTACAGACGAGAAACTGTAAAGTTTAAGTCTTAATAAAGCATTCTTCTTCTTCTTCTTCTTCATAAAGAGGCTCGTTTTCATTGTTAGTTTAAATGTACGTTGCAATGATGAGATCATGGTTATAGTAATAAAATACGAATAATTTTAGAGCAAACGTAATCAACATTTTCACTCTAATCGGCATTAAAAGGGCGGTCGACCGTTACAGCAACTTCTACCCTTCAAATTACGCGACAATATTTCAACCATCCAATCAAATTTTGTTTTACAAAAAAACGTCACGTGACTCGATCACGTGATAGATTAATCCTGCTGCTGAAGCAGACGACGTTTTAGATGGAAATAAAGCCACATGGAAATGACAGCTTATTAATTGAGAAAAAACGAGCTGACTGTTTGACTATAATATAGAAACGTGGATGTATGATATATATGTATATAGACACAATGGTGTGGACAGTTGATTGATGGCTTAGTGATATACTGTGTTGACATGTGTATGTCAGATGTGATGTTTTGTATGTAACGTACATGCACAGAGTTTAGATGTAATCAATAATTACCGTAATTACCTGTAAGCAATAATTAATATCAGGGTCGAGTTTCGGTGATATTGTAAATTGAGACGTCTGCGCTTTTATATCAACTATATATGGATTCTAGTAGACTGACAGTGCAAGACGAGTTTTATAGGAAAAGTGACCAGAATATTGCGTTTGTTTCAAATTCATATACTATATTTTTATTTTAGAATCTTATTGATTTTTACAACCGTGACATAAGTAACTTCATTGTTTGAAATATCAAGTGTGTGGATGTTGATTAAATAGTACAGCTGTACCGTACACCGTGGTCGATACTGCACACATTAATTAAGCCAGTACCGGACGGCCGATGAATGAATATAATTATCTCCATGCACGCCGTACCATACCGGACACATTAATTCGAAGCACGCTCTTTAGAATAAAGTGGGATTTAATACATTTAGCAAACAAACAGTATTAACCGGAAGCCAAGTCGGGAACGGATGTAGATTGCAGCTAATGCGGACATTGACTCCTGACGATAATCAAATGAATGAACTCTACAATGGATAATGACATATTGGATTCACGTAAGTTATTTGTCTCTATAAAATATTTATACAAATTTACTTCTTAACTCAATTACGAAAAAAATAGTTACAAAAATAATATTTGAATCGCTCTCGAGACTTCAGTTCTTGTGGAATATAGCGTCGTGAGCGGCGATCTTTTAAAAGGTTTATTTTATTTAACGCCGCTTCCGGTTTATGAGCGACGGGCAGTTTACCTAACAACACCTTGCCTGGACAGGCTCCAGTGGTTAGCCAGTACTTGGTGCACCATCCTGGGCAGGCTCCAGTGGTTAGCCAGTACTTGGTGCACCACCCTCCGTAAGAAACTGCTAACTTTCTTACGAAGAGACACGATCTGAGCGTGGTTCGAACCCGTGACCATCAGTGATGATAGGTTGTAGCGGTATACAAGTCAGCTACAACGCACAGAGGCGGCTGATGGAGCGAGAAGTGGCATGTGGATGTTAAATGTCTGGCATACGTACATGTGCTGGAGGGGTGCAGGTGGGGCTCGATCTCGCCACACACCTGATACGTGACTTCAACGCCCGGGCTCGATGATACTTGTCTACCTGTGGTACGCTTACTGCTTAATTTATTATAAACAATGTAACTGTGGAAGTCGTGGTAGCGCGGAGTTCGAGCCCCGCTGGGGCCATTTCCATTGTGCCCATCACAGGCAATGCATTTAAATTCCACATTGCCTCTTCTCTCACCCTCGTGGCGATATATTCCATCAGGAATGAGATCTCGTCGAGAGTGGCTAATATAGGTTGTAAGAACTTGTTTCACAAGCGAACTACAATAAATATGTATAATCTAATATAGCTGAGTTATAAACTATGATCTATTTAGTGATATGTAATGTGACCAGAGAGCATTCGGAAAGATGCAAACACACGCGTTGGTGTTATATGTGGGCCTATTTGGCTTGGTGGAATATTGAAAATCAACTTTAATTAACAAACAAAATTAGCTAATACGACAAATATATATATGTTTTACTTTTATATATCGTCGCTACCGGTTGCCCATATGATCGACGTGCAATGTAGGATAGTGCAATGATACAGACAGAGACCCATTCCAGAGTCTCCTCTGGTTCTTGTACGTACACTGTATACAGCACCGACACGAGACCTCGGTTTAATGTCCCATCTGAAAGACTGTTAATTGTATAGACGGGGGATCGAACCTGCGATACCTGGATTACCAGTCCAGCGTGTTACCATTGGGTTACAGATCCGTCTGTTTGAATCAAGTAAAGGAAAGAGGGTATACGGTCACTAGCAATTAGTAACACAAACAAACATTTCCAACCAGATCAGATACAAAATGCACCGTCGGGACCGTCGGGTTACATACTAGATACTCAGTTATTATCCGATACAAATATTTATAATCGAAACCATGCAGGGCTGACGTCGCACGTGCACATACGCACGTACAGCTGGGTTTCATGGGGGCTATATCGGCGGCGTGTAAATTTACACGCAATAACGAAACAGCTATATAATTATGTATGCAAATGTCCACACAAACAATTGTATTGTATTTTAAGCGACCATTTTATTAAATTTCACGTAAATTATTGCCCTATAATGATACGTTATTATTCAAATAAGCCGAACTACCTAGTCATGGGCGAATATTAATGTTGATACTTATATATGAACTAAATAGTTCCATTTACACAGGACATTTTATGGCGTATAAAATAACCGCAATATTTTGAAATTTTAGCCCGAATGCCCGAATGCCCGAATGCCCGAATGCCCGAAATAGCCGTCGCTTGCATTTCTATAAATCAAATACAATTTGCACGACTATCATTCATGCTAATTCAATTTTATGAATATTAATTTAGAATCAAAGCAGACGACACGAAAATCAAACAGACTCCGTTAGAAGCGCCATCTGGCGTTAAGTTTGTCGTCTGTTACTAAGTACTATGTTTCAATGCGGGTGCCTGTCTTGTAAAATTTAATTTATAAGTGAAGCAGTCTATGAACGTAGCATAAAATGCCTCCTATTTAATTGCAATCTATTGTATCGAATATTGATCCCAAACAATGACTGCTCCCTCGAGGGAATGCTGGTTCGTACAAATGATTTCTCCCGTAGAGAGTTATAAACCTAGGTCTGCATAGCGAAGTAATTGGAAATGTCACAGTTTTAACTGTATGGTATGTTACGGTCTCTTGGAAATCAACCACTAAATGACTAATGTTTACAGACATGGAATTTAAGATTGAATATAACACGTCCGGTGACGTTGCTGATTGGCAAACGTTGTTGTATGACGTCACAAATCGCACGCGTTTCTATTCCGTTGTTCATATACCGTGTTCCAATGAAGCGACGTACATACATGTTTAGCGTAACCTTTATACCATTTATGAGCATGCGCAGTCAGTACCTAAATGTTGATACACTGCAATGTAGATCATGCTAGAAGCATGCTTGTAATCCAGGGATTGCAGGTTCGATCCCCCGTCTGACCATAATAAAATTAGGTCTCGTGTCGGTGCTGTACACCGTGCATGTTAAAGAAACAGAGGATACTCTGGAATGGGTCTCTGTCTGTATCATTGCACTATCCTCCAAAAATCTAAAATGATTAATATATTCAGGAGGCGTCGCTGATATGGGCAACCGGTAGCGACGATAAATAAACGTAAAACACACGCACGTGCTATAATCGGAAACATGCTGTGTCGTTCTGAGCGCCGGAATTTAGGCCTACTTTTATCATGTTTTATTTAATTTCTGGCAATTTCGTTTTTCTTAGCTTTTTGCACGCAAGTGTCAAATGTCATTAGAATTGTGTCGCAACGATAACGTCATAACGTCGTAGCGTCATGTCGTCGTAACGCCATAACGTCATAGCGTCACAACGTTGTAACGACATAACGTCGTAACGTCGCATTTCTAATGAAATGTCATGACCTATTTCCAGATTTTTCAGATACAAATAAGAAAAAACACATTTGATGAATACATCTGCTACAATTATTTAAACTATTAATAGCCTTTATTTTACCCAGCATGCAAAGAGTTAAGCACAAATAATAAACTTTAACATATCGTTGCCTTGGAAACCGTCCATTAGTTATATTGTTTTCTATTCGTATTCAGATTAGTTCAAATTTCAATCAAAAGTAGCGACTATTGATTGCATAGAAGCGTTGCATAGCAACGTTAGAAAACTGCCAATGCTATATTATGCCTAAAGACATGAAATTGTCATTAATTAATGAAACTGTACTACGTCCGTGCTGAATAATGCCCGTATATCGAATGGTGTCAGAGACGGCATGTCTACAGACAATTCCCCCGAGATAATTACAATAATGAACAGCAAGACAATGGTGGAAATGATCAAGTACATGTATATACTATACCGGTGTACGGAACAACGATATGACGTGTAGATACTATACGGGTGTACGGAACAACGATATGACGTGTAGATACTATACGGGTGTACGGAACAACGATATGACGTGTAGATACTATACGGGTGTACGGAACAACGATATGACGTGTAGATACTATACGGGTGTACGGAACAACGATATGACGTGTAGATACTATACGGGTGTACGGAACAACGATATGACGTGTAGATACTATACGGGTGTACGGAACAACGATATGACGTGTAGATACTATATTGGTGTACGGAACACCGATATGACATGTATATACTATCTATCTTCCTATAAGTCAAACCCCTGATGGGGACCTTAGACTTTACTAGACTATACTGGTGTACGGAACAACGATATGACGTGTAGATACTATACTGGTGTACGGAACAACGATATGACGTGTAGATACTATACTGGTGTACGGAACACCGATATGACATGTATATACTATACTGGTGTACAGAACAACGATATGACGTGTAGATACTATACTGGTGTACGGAACAACGATATGACGTGTAGATACTATACTGGTGTATGGAACACCGATATGACATGTATATACTATACTGGTGTATGGAACACCGATATGACGTGTAGATACTATACGGGTGTACGGAACAACGATATGACGTGTAGATACTATACTGGTGTACGGAACACCGATATGACATGTAGATACTATACGGGTGTACGGAACATCGATATGACATGTAGATACTATACCGGTGTACGGGACAACGATATGACGTGTATATACTATACTGGTGTACGGAACACCGATATGACGTGTATATATTATACGGGTGTACGGAACAACGATATGACGTGTATATACTATACTGGTGTACGGAACACCGATATGACGTGTATATACTATACGGGTGTACGGAACACCGATATGACGTGTATATACTATACTGGTGTACGGAACAACGATATGACGTGTATATACTATACTGGTGTACGGGACAACGATATGACGTGTATATACTATACTGGTGTACGGAACAACGATATGACGTGTATATACTATACTGGTGTACGGAACAACGATATGACATGTATATACTATACGGGTGTACGGGACAACGATATGACATGTAGATACTATACGGGTGTACGGGACACCGATATGACATGTATATACTATACGGGTGTACGGGACAACGATATGACGTGTATATACTATACGGGTGTACGGAACAACGATATGACATGTATATACTATACGGGTGTACGGAACAACGATATGACATGTATATACTATACGGGTGTACGGAACAACGATATGACATGTATATACTACACGGGTGTACGGAACAATGATATGACGTGTATATACTATACCGGTGTACGGGACAATGATATGACGTGTATATACTATACTGGTGTACGGAACACCGATATGACATGTAGATACTATACCGGTGTACGGGACAACGATATGACGTGTATATACTATACTGGTGTACGGAACACCGATATGACGTGTATATATTATACGGGTGTACGGAACAACGATATGACGTGTATATACTATACTTGTGTACGGAACACCGATATGACGTGTAGATACTATACTGGTGTACGGAACACCGATATGACATGTATATACTATACTGGTGTACGGAACAACGATATGACGTGTATATACTATACGGGTGTACGGAACAACGATATGACGTGTATATACTATACGGGTGTACGGAACAACGATATGACGTGTATATATTATATGGGTGTACGGAACACCGATATGACGTGTAGATACTATACGGGTGTACGGAACACTGATATGACATGTATATACTATACGGGTGTACGGAACACCGATATGACGTGTAGATACTATACGGGTGTACGGAACACCGATATGACGTGTAGATACTATACTGGTGTACGGAACACCGATATGACATGTATATACTATACGGGTGTACAGAACACCGATGTGACGTGTAGATACTATACTGGTGTACGGAACACCAATGTAACATGTATATACTATACGGGTGTACGGAACAACGATATGACATGTATATACTATACGGTGTACGGAACACGATATGACATGTATATACTATACGGGTGTACGAACACATATGACTGTAGATACTATCTGGTGTACGGAACACCGATATGACGTGTAGATACTATACGGGTGTACGGAACAACAATATGACGTGTAGATACTATACTGGTGTACGGAACAACGATATGACGTGTAGATACTATACTGGTGTACGGAACACCGATATGACATGTAGATACTATACGGGTGTACGGAACATCGATATGACATGTAGATACTATACCGGTGTACGGGACAACGATATGACGTGTATATACTATACTGGTGTACGGAACACCGATATGACGTGTATATATTATACGGGTGTACGGAACACCGATATGACGTGTATATACTATACTTGTGTACGGAACACCGATATATGACTGTAATACTATACGGTGTACGGAACACGATATGACTGTAATACTATACGGGTGTACGATATGACGTGTAGATACTATACTGGTGTACGGAACACCGATATGACATGTATATACTATACTGGTGTACGGAACACCGATATGACGTGTAGATACTATACGGGTGTACGGAACAACGATATGACGTGTATATACTATACGGGTGTACGGAACAACGATATGACATGTATATACTATACGGGTGTACGGAACAACGATATGACGTGTATATATTATATGGGTGTACGGAACACCGATATGACGTGTATATACTATACGGGTGTACGGAACACCGATATGACGTGTAGATACTATACGGGTGTACGGAACACCGATATGACGTGTAGATACTATACTGGTGTACGGAACACCGATATGACATGTATATACTATACGGGTGTACAGAACACCGATGTGACGTGTAGATACTATACTGGTGTACGGAACACCAATGTAACATGTATATACTATACGGGTGTATGGAACACCGATATGACATGTATATACTATACGGGTGTACGGGACAACGATATGACATGTATATACTATACGGGTGTACGGAACAACGATATGACGTGTATATACTATACTGGTGTACGGAACAACGATATGACGGGTAGATACTATACTGGTGTACGGAACAACGATATGACATGTAGATACTATACGAGTGTACGGAACACCGATATGACATGTATATACTATACGGGTGTACAGAACACCAATATGATATGTAGATACTATACGGGTGTACGGAACACCGATATGACGTGTAGATACTATACGGGTGTACAGAACACCGATATGACGTGTAGATACTATACTGGTGTACGGAACAACGATATGACAGGTAGATACTATACTGATGTACGGAACACCGATATGACATGTATATACTATACTGGTGTACGGAACAACGATATGACGTGTAGATACTATACGGGTGTACGGAACAACGATATGACATGTATATACTATACTGGTGTACGGAACACCGATATGACATGTAGATACTATACGGGTGTACGGAACAACGATATGACGTGTATATACTATACTTGTGTACGGAACACCGATATGACGTGTAGATACTATACTGGTGTACGGAACACCGATATGACATGTATATACTATACTGGTGTACGGAACACCGATATGACGTGTAGATACTATACGGGTGTACGGAACAACGATATGACATGTATATACTATACGGGTGTACGGAACAACGATATGACGTGTATATATTACACGGGTATACGGAACACGATATGACATATACTATACGGGTGTACGGAACACCGATATGACGTGTAGATACTATACGGGGTAGGTTGTGTTTGGTGTGGGTTGGTTTTGGTGTACGGAACACGATTGATGTATATACTATACGGTGTACGGACACGATTGACTGTAATATATCGGGTGTGGGTTTGTTTTGGTGTGGTTGTGTTTTGGGTGTACGGAACAACGATATGACATGTATATACTATACGGGTGTACGGAACACTGATATGACATGTATATACTATACGGGTGTACGGAACACCGATATGACGTGTAGATACTATACGGGTGTACGGAACACCGATATGACGTGTATATACTATACGGGTGTACGGAACAACGATATGACATGTATATACTATACGGGTGTACGGAACAACGATATGACGTGTATCTATTATACGGGTATACGGAACACCGATATGACGTGTAGATACTATACGGGTGTACGGAACACTGATATGACATGTATATACTATACGGGTGTACGGAACACCGATATGACGTGTAGATACTATACGGGTGTACGGAACACCGATATGATGTGTAGATACTATACTGGTGTACGGAACACCGATATGACATGTATATACTATACGGGTGTACAGAACACCGATGTGACGTGTAGATACTATACTGGTGTACGGAACACCAATGTAACATGTATATACTATACGGGTGTACGGAACACCGATATGACATGTATATACTATACGGGTGTACGGGACAACGATATGACATGTATATACTATACGGGTGTACGGAACAACGATATGACGTGTATATACTATACTGGTGTACGGAACACCGATATGACGTGTAGATACTATACTGGTGTACGGAACACCGATATGACATGTATATACTATATGGGTGTACAGAACACCAATATGACATGTAGATACTATACTGGTGTACGGAACACCGATATGACATGTAGATACTATACTGGTGTACGGAACAACGATATGACATGTAGATACTATACGAGTGTACGGAACACCAATATGACATGTAGATACTATACGAGTGTACGGAACACCGATATGACATGTATATACTATACGGGTGTACAGAACACCAATATGACATGTAGATACTATACGGGTGTACGGAACACCGATATGACGTGTAGATACTATACGGGTGTACGGAACACCGATATGACGTGTAGATACTATACTGGTGTACGGAACAACGATATGACGGGTAGATACTATACTGGTGTACGGAACACCGATATGACATGTAGATACTATACTGGTGTACGGAACACCGATATGACATGTATATACTATACGGGTGTACGGAACACCGATATGACGTGTAGATACTATACTGGTGTACGGAACACCGATATGACATGTATATACTATACGGGTGTACAGAACACCGATGTGACGTGTAGATACTATACTGGTGTACGGAACACCGATGTAACATGTATATACTATACGGGTGTACGGAACACCGATATGACATGTATATACTATACGGGTGTACAGGACAACGATATGACATTTATATACTATACGGGTGTACGGAACAACGATATGACGTGTATATACTATACGGGTGTACGGAACACCGATATGACGTGTAGATACTATACTGGTGTACGGAACAACGATATGACGTGTAGATACTATACGGGTGTACGGAACAACGATATGACATGTATATACTATACTGGTGTACGGAACACCGATATGACATGTAGATACTATACGGGTGTACGGAACAACGATATGACGTGTATATATTATACGGGTGTAGGGAACAACGATATGACGTGTATATACTATACTTGTGTACGGAACACCGATATGACGTGTAGATACTATACTGGTGTACGGAACACCGATATGACATGTATATACTATACTGGTGTACGGAACACCGATATGACGTGTAGATACTATACGGGTGTACGGAACAACGATATGACATGTATATACTATACGGGTGTACGGAACAACGATATGACGTGTATATATTACACGGGTATACGGAACACCGATATGACGTGTAGATACTATACGGGTGTACGGAACACTGATATGACATGTATATACTATACGGGTGTACGGAACACCGATATGACGTGTAGATACTATACGGGTGTAGGGAACACCGATATGACGTGTAGATACTATACTGGTGTACGGAACAACGATATGACGGGTAGATACTATACTGGTGTACGGAACACCGATATGACATGTAGATACTATACTGGTGTACGGAACACCAATATGACATGTATATACTATACGGGTGTACGGAACACCGATATGACGTGTAGATACTATACTGGTGTACGGAACACCGATATGACATGTATATACTATACGGGTGTACAGAACACTGATATGACATGTAGATACTATACTGGTGTACGGAACACCGATATGACATGTAGATACTATACTGGTGTACGGAACAACGATATGACATGTAGATACTATACGAGTGTACGGAACAACGATATGACATGTAGATACTATACGAGTGTACGGAACACCAATATGACATGTAGATACTATACGAGTGTACGGAACACCGATATGACATGTATATACTATACGGGTGTACAGAACACCAATATGACATGTAGATACTATACGAGTGTACGGAACACCGATATGACATGTATATACTATACGGGTGTACAGAACACCAATATGACATGTAGATACTATACGGGTGTACGGAACACCGATATGACGTGTAGATACTATACGGGTGTACGGAACACCGATATAACGTGTAGATACTATACTGGTGTACGGAACAACGATATGACGGGTAGATACTATACTGGTGTACGGAACACCGATATGACATGTATATACTATACTGGTGTACGGAACAACGATATGACGTGTAGATACTATACGGGTGTACGGAACAACGATATGACATGTATATACTATACTGGTGTACGGAACACCGATATGACATGTAGATACTATACGGGTGTACGGAACAACGATATGACGTGCATATACTATACGGGTGTACGGAACACCGATATGACGTGCATATACTATACGGGTGTACGGAACAACGATATGACATGTATATACTATACTGGTGTACGGAACAATGATATGACATGTATATACTATACTGGTGTACGGAACAATGATATGACGTGTAGATACTATACTGGTGTACGGAACAACGATATGACGTGTATATACTATACTGGTGTACGGAACACCGATATGACATGTATATACTATACGGGTGTACGGAACACCGATATGACGTGTAGATACTATACGGGTGTACGGAACAACGATATGACATGTATATATTATACGGGTGTACGGAACACCGATATGACGTGTAGATATTATACGGGTGTACGGAACACCGATATGACATGTATATACTATACGGGTGTACGGAACACCGATATGACGTGTAGATACTATACTGGTGTACGGAACACCGATATGACATGTAGATACTATACTGGTGTATGGAACAACGATATGACGTGTATATACTATACGGGTGTACGGGACAACGATATGACGTGTATATACTATACGGGTGTACGGGACAATGATATGACGTGTATATACTATACTGGTGTACGGAACACCGATATGACGTGTATATACAATACGGGTGTACGGGACAACGATATGATGTGTAGATACTATACTGGTGTACGGAACACCGATATGACGTGTATATACTATACGGGTGTACGGAACAACGATATGACATGTATATACTATACTGGTGTACGGAACACCGATATGACGTGTATATACTATACGGGTGTACGGAACACCGATATGACGTGTATATACTATACTGGTGTACGGAACAACGATATGACGTGTATATACTATACTGGTGTGCGGGACAACGATATGACGTGTATATACTATACTGGTGTACGGAACAACGATATGACGTGTATATACTATACTGGTGTACGGAACAACGATATGACATGTATATACTATACGGGTGTACGGGACAACGATATGACATGTAGATACTATACGGGTGTACGGGACACCGATATGACATGTATATACTATACGGGTGTACGGGACAACGATATGACGTGTATATACTATACGGGTGTACGGAACAACGATATGACATGTATATACTATACGGGTGTACGGAACAACGATATGACATGTATATACTATACGGGTGTACGGAACAACGATATGACATGTATATACTACACGGGTGTACGGAACAATGATATGACGTGTATATACTATACCGGTGTACGGGACAATGATATGACGTGTATATACTATACTGGTTTATGGAACACCGATATGACGTGTATATACAATACGGGTGTACGGGACAACGATATGATGTGTAGATACTATACTGGTGTACGGAACACCGATATGACGTGTATATACTATACGGGTGTACGGAACAACGATATGACATGTATATACTATACTGGTGTACGGAACACCGATATGACGTGTATATACTATACGGGTGTACGGAACACCGATATGACGTGTATATACTATACGGGTGTACGGAACACCGATAATGACATGTAGATACTATACGGGTGTACGGAACACCGATATGACATGTAGATACTATACGGGTGTACGGAACAACGATATGACGTGTAGATACTATACTGGTGTATGGAACACCGATATGACGTGTAGATACTATACGGGTGTACGGAACAACGATATGACGTGTAGATACTATACTGGTGTACGGAACACCGATATGACATGTAGATACTATACGGGTGTACGGAACATCGATATGACATGTAGATACTATACCGGTGTACGGGACAACGATATGACGTGTATATACTATACTGGTGTACGGAACACCGATATGACGTGTATATATTATACGGGTGTACGGAACAACGATATGACGTGTATATACTATACTGGTGTACGGAACACCGATATGACGTGTATATACTATACGGTGTACGGAACACCGATATGACGTGTATATACTATAGGTGTACGGGACAACGATATGACGTGTATACTATACTGGTGTACGGAACAACGATATGACGTGTATATACTATACTGGTGTACGGAACAACGATATGACATGTATATACTATACGGGTGTACGGGACACCGATATGACATGTAGATACTATACGGGTGTACGGGACACCGATATGACATGTATATACTATACGGGTGTACGGAACAACGATATGACGTGTATATACTATACGGGTGTACGGAACAACGATATGACATGTATATACTATACGGGTGTACGGAACAACGATATGACATGTATATACTATACTGGTGTACGGAACAACGATATGACGTGTATATACTATACGGGTGTACGGAACAATGATATGACGTGTATATACTATACGGGTGTACGGGACAACGATATGACACGTATATACTATACCGGTGTACGGGACAATGATATGACGTGTATATACTATACTGGTGTACGGAACACCGATATGACGTGTATATACAATACGGGTGTACGGGACAACGATATGATGTGTATATACTATACTGGTGTACGGAACACCGATATGACGTGTATATACTATACGGGTGTACGGAACAACGATATGACGTGTATATACTATACTGGTGTACGGAACAACGATATGACGTGTATATACTATACGGGTGTACGGGACAACGATATGACGTGTATATACTATACTGGTGTACGGAACACCGATATGACATGTATATACTATACTGGTGTACGGAACAACGATATGACGTGTATATACTATACTGGTGTACGGAACAACGATATGACGTGTATATACTATACGGGTGTACGGAACAATGATATGACATGTATATACTACACGGGTGTACGGAACAATGATATGACGTGTATATACTATACGGGTGTACGGGACAACGATATGACATGTATATACTATACCGATGTACGGGACAACGATATGACATGTATATACTATACGGGTGTACGGAACAATGATATGACGTGTATATACTATACGGGTGTACGGAACAACGATATGACGTGTATATACTATACGGGTGTACGGAACACCGATATGAGGTGTATATACGATACGGGTGTACGGAACAACGATGTGACGTGTAGATACTATGCGGGTGTACGGAACAACGATATAACGTGTAGATACTATACGGGTGTACAGAACAACGATATGACGTGTAGATACTATACTGGTGTACGGAACAACGATATGACATGTATATACTATACGGGTGTACGGAACAACGATATGACGTGTATATACTATACTGGTGTACGGAACACCGATATGACATGTAGATACTATACGGGTGTACGGAACACCGATATGACATGTAGGTACTATACGGGTGTACGGGACAACGATATGACATGTATATACTATACGGGTGTACGGAACAACGATATGACATGTATATACTATACAGGTGTACGGAACAATGATATGACATGTATATACTATACTTGTGTATGGGACACCGATATGACATGTATATACTATACTGCTGTACGGAACACCGCTATGACGTGTATATACTATACGGGTGTACGGAACAACGATATGACATGTAGATACTATACGGGTGTACGGGACAACGATATGACATGTATATACTATACGGGTGTACGGAACAATGATATGACGTGTAGATACTATACTGGTGTACGGAACAATGATATGACGTGTAGATACTATACTGGTGTACGGAACACCGATATGACGTGTAGATACTATACTGGTGTACGGAACAACGATATGACATGTATATACTATACCGGTGTACGGAACAACGATATGACGTGTATATACTATACGGGTGTACCGAACACCGATATGACATGTAGATACCATACTGGTGTACGGAACAATGATATGACATGTATATACTATACGGGTGTACGGAACACCGATATGACATGTATATACTATACTGGTGTACGGAACAATGATATGACGTGTATATACTATACTGGTGTACGGGACAACGATATGACATGTAGATACTATACGGGTGTACGGAACATCGATATGACATGTAGATACTATACGGTGTACGGACAACGATATGACGTGTATATACTATACTGGTGTACGGAACACCGATATGACGTGTATATATTATACGGGTGTACGGAACAACGATATGACGTGTATATACTATACTGGTGTACGGAACACCGATATGACGTGTATATACTATACGGGTGTACGGAACACCGATATGAGTGTATATACTATACTGGTGTACGGAACAACGATATGACGTGTATATACTATACTGGTGTACGGGACAACGATATGACGTGTATATACTATACTGGTGTACGGAACAACGATATGACGTGTATATACTATACTGGTGTACGGAACAACGATATGACATGTATATACTATACGGGTGTACGGGACAACGATATGACATGTAGATACTATACGGGTGTACGGGACACGATATGACATGTATATACTATACGGGTGTACGGGACAACGATATGACGTGTATATACTATACGGGTGTACGGAACAACGATATGACATGTATATACTATACGGGTGTACGGAACAACGATATGACGTGTATATACTATACGGGTGTACGGAACAACGATATGACATGTATATACTATACGGGTGTACGGAACAATGATATGACGTGTATATACTATACGGTGTACGGACACCGATATGACGTGTATATACTATACTGGTGTACGGAACACCGATATGACATGTAGATACTATACGGTGTACGGGACAACGATATGACGTGTATATACTATACTGGTGTACGGAACACCGATATGACGTGTATATATTATACGGGTGTACGGAACAACGATATGACGTGTATATACTATACTGGTGTACGGAACACCGATATGACGTGTAGATACTATACTGGTGTACGGAACACCGATATGACATGTATATACTATACTGGTGTACGGAACAACGATATGACGTGTATATACTATACGGGTGTACGGAACAACGATATGACGTGTATATACTATACGGGTGTACGGAACAACGATATGACGTGTATATATTATATGGGTGTACGGAACACCGATATGACGTGTAGATACTATACGGGTGTACGGAACACGATATGACATGTATATACTATACGGGTGTACGGAACACCGATATGACGTGTAGATACTATACGGGTGTACGGAACACCGATATGACGTGTAGATACTATACTGGTGTACGGAACACCGATATGACATGTATATACTATACGGGTGTACAGAACACCGATGTGACGTGTAGATACTATACTGGTGTACGGAACACCAATGTAACATGTATATACTATACGGGTGTACGGAACAACGATATGACATGTATATACTATACTGGTGTACGGAACACCGATATGACATGTAGATACTATACGGGTGTACGGAACAACAATATGACGTGTAGATACTATACTGGTGTACGGAACAACGATATGACGTGTAGATACTATACTGGTGTACGGAACACCGATATGACATGTAGATACTATACGGGTGTACGGAACATCGATATGACATGTAGATACTATACCGGTGTACGGGACAACGATATGACGTGTATATACTATACTGGTGTACGGAACACCGATATGACGTGTATATATTATACGGGTGTACGGAACACCGATATGACGTGTATACTATACTTGTGTACGGAACACCGATATGACGTGTAGATACTATACTGGTGTACGGAACACCGATATGACATGTATATACTATACTGGTGTACGGAACACCGATATGACGTGTAGATACTATACGGGTGTACGGAACAACGATATGACGTGTATATACTATACGGGTGTACGGAACAACGATATGACATGTATATACTATACGGGTGTACGGAACAACGATATGACGTGTATATATTATATGGGTGTACGGAACACCGATATGACGTGTAGATACTATACGGGTGTACGGAACACTGATATGACATGTATATACTATACGGGTGTACGGAACACCGATATGACGTGTAGATACTATACGGGTGTACGGAACACTGATATGACGTGTAGATACTATACTGGTGTACGTAACACCGATATGACATGTATATACTATACGGGTGTACAGAACACCGATTGTGACGTGTAGATACTATACTGGTGTACGGAACACCAATGTAACATGTATATACTATACGGGTGTATGGAACACCGATATGACATGTATATACTATACGGGTGTACGGGACAACGATATGACATGTATATACTATACGGGTGTACGGAACAGCGATATGACGTGTATAACTATACTGGTGTACGGAACAACGATATGACGGGTAGATACTATACTGGTGTACGGAACACGATATGACATGTATACTATACGAGTGTACGGAACACGATATGACATGTATATACTATACGGGTGTACAGAACACCGATATGATATGTAGATACTATACGGGTGTACGGAACACCGATATGACGTGTAGATACTATACTGGTGTACGGAACAACGATATGACAGGTAGATACTATACTGGTGTACGGAACACCGATATGACATGTATATACTATACTGGTGTACGGAACAACGATATGACGTGTAGATACTATACGGGTGTACGGAACAACGATATGACATGTATATACTATACTGGTGTACGGAACACCGATATGACATGTAGATACTATACGGGTGTACGGAACAACGATATGACGTGTATATACTATACTTGTGTACGGAACACCGATATGACGTGTAGATACTATACTGGTGTACGGAACACCGATATGACATGTATATACTATACTGGTGTACGGAACACCGATATGACGTGTAGATACTATACGGGTGTACGGAACAACGATATGACATGTATATACTATAAGGGTGTACGGAACAACGATATGACGTGTATATATATACGGGTGTACGGAACACCGATATGACGTGTAGATACTATACGGGTGTACGGAACACTGATATGACATGTATATACTATACGGTGTACGGAACACCGATATGACGTGTAGATACTATACGGGTGTACGGAACACCGATATGACGTGTATATACTATACGGGTGTACGGAACAACGATATGACATGTATATACTATACGGGTGTACGGAACAACGATATGACGTGTATATATTATACGGGTGTACGGAACACCGATATGACGTGTAGATACTATACGGGTGTACGGAACACTGATATGACATGTATATACTATACGGGTGTACGGAACACCGATATGACGTGTAGATACTATACGGGTGTACGGAACACCGATATGACGTGTAGATACTATACTGGTGTACGGAACACCGATATGACATGTATATACTATACGGGTGTACAGAACACCGATGTGACGTGTAGATACTATACTGGTGTACGGAACACCAATGTAACATGTATATACTATACGGGTGTACGGAACACCGATATGACATGTATATACTATACGGGTGTACGGGACAACGATATGACATGTATATACTATACGGGTGTACGGAACAACGATATGACGTGTATATACTATACTGGTGTACGGAACACCGATATGACGGTAGATACTATACTGGTGTACGGAACACCGATATGACATGTATATACTATATGGGTGTACAGAACACCAATATGACATGTAGATACTATACTGGTGTACGGAACACCGATATGACATGTAGATACTATACTGGTGTACGGAACAACGATATGACATGTAGATACTATACGGGTGTACGGAACACCAATATGACATGTAGATACTATACGAGTGTACGGAACACCGATATGACATGTATATACTATACGGGTGTACGAACACCGATATGACATGTAGATACTATACGGGTGTACGGAACACCGATATGACGTGTAGATACTATACGGGTGTACGGAACACCGATATGACGTGTATACTATACGGTGTACGGAACAACGATATGACGGGTAGATTATACTGGTGTACGGAACACCGATATGACATGTAGATACTATACTGGTGTACGGAACACCGATATGACATGTATATACTATACGGGTGTACGGAACACCGATATGACGTGTAGATACTATACTGGTGTACGGAACACCGATATGACATGTATATACTATACGGGTGTACAGAACAACGATATGACGTGTAGATACTATAGGTGTACGGAACACCGATGTACATGTATATACTATACGGGTGTACGGAACACCGATATGACATGTATATACTATACGGGTGTACAGGACAACGATATGACATGTATATACTATACGGGTGTACGGAACAACGATATGACGGTATATACTATACGGGTGTACGGAACACCGATATGACGTGTAGTATATACTGGTGTACGGAACAACGATATGACGTGTAGATACTATACGGGTGTACGGAACACGATATGACATGTATATACTATACTGGTGTACGGAACACCGATATGACATGTAGATACTATACGGGTGTACGGAACAACGATATGACGTGTATATATTATACGGGTGTAGGGAACAACGATATGACGTGTATATACTATACTTGTGTACGGAACACCGATATGACGTGTAGATACTATACTGGTGTACGGAACACCGATATGACATGTATATACTATACTGGTGTACGGAACACCGATATGACGTGTAGATACTATACGGGTGTACGGAACAACGATATGACATGTATATACTATACGGGTGTACGGAACAACGATATGACGTGTATATATATACGGGTGTACGGAACACGATATGACGTGTAGATACTATACGGGTGTACGGAACACTGATATGACATGTATATACTATACGGGTGTACGGAACACCGATATGACGTGTAGATACTATACGGGTGTACGGAACACCGATATGACGTGTAGATACTATACTGGTGTACGGAACAACGATATGACGGGTAGATACTATACTGGTGTACGGAAACCGATATGACATGTAGATACTATACGGTGTACGGAACCAAATATGACATGTATATACTATACGGGTGTACGGAACACCGATATGACGTGTAGATACTATACTGGTGTACGGAACACCGATATGACATGTATATACTATACGGGTGTACAGAACACGATATGACATGTAGATACTATACTGGTGTACGGAACACCGATATGACATGTAGATACTATACTGGTGTACGGAACAACGATATGACATGTAGATACTATACGGTGTACGGAACAACGATATGACATGTAGATACTATACGGTGTACGGAACACCGATATGACATGTAGATACTATACGAGTGTACGGAACACCGATATGACATGTATATACTATACGGGTGTACAGAACACCGATATGACATGTAGATACTATACGAGGTGTACGGAACACCGATATGACATGTATATACTATACGGGTGTACAGAACACCGATATGACATGTAGATACTATACGGTGTACGGAACACCGATATGACGTGTAGATACTATACGGGGTACGGAACACCGATATAACGTGTAGATACTATACTGGTGTACGGAACAACGATATGACGGGTAGATACTATACTGGTGTACGGAACACCGATATGACATGTATATACTATACGGGTGTACGGAACAACGATATGACGTGTAGATACTATACGGGGTACGGAACAACGATATGACATGTATATACTATACTGGTGTACGGAACCGATATGACATGTAGATACTATACGGGTGTACGGAACAACGATATGACGTGCATATACTATACGGGTGTACGGAACACCGATATGACGTGTATATACTATACGGTGTACGGAACAACGATATGACATGTATATACTATACTGGTGTACGGAACAATGATATGACATGTATATACTATACTGGTGTACGGAACAACGATATGACGTGTAGATACTATACTGGTGTACGGAACAACGATATGACGTGTATATACTATACTGGGTACGGAACACCGATATGACATGTATATACTATACGGGTGTACGGAACACCGATATGACGTGTAGATACTATACGGGTGTACGGAACAACGATATGACATGTATATACTATACGGGTGTACGGAACACCGATATGACGTGTAGATACTATACGGGTGTACGGAACACCGATATGACATGTATATACTATACGGGTGTACGGAACACCGATATGACGTGTAGATACTATACTGGTGTACGGAACACCGATATGACATGTAGATACTATACTGGTGTATGGAACAACGATATGACGTGTATATACTATACGGGTGTACGGGACAACGATATGACGTGTATATACTATACGGGTGTACGGGACAATGATATGACGTGTATATACTATACTGGTGTACGGAACACCGATATGACGTGTATATACAATACGGGTGTACGGGACAACGATATGATGTGTAGATACTATACTGGTGTACGGAACACCGATATGACGTGTATATACTATACGGGTGTACGGAACAACGATATGACATGTATATACTATACTGGTGTACGGAACACCGATATGACGTGTATATACTATACGGGTGTACGGAACACCGATATGACGTGTATATACTATACTGGTGTACGGAACAACGATATGACGTGTATATACTATACGGTGTACGGGACAACGATATGACGTGTATATACTATACTGGTGTACGGAACAACGATATGACGTGTATATACTATACTGGTGTACGGAACAACGATATGACATGTATATACTATACGGGTGTACGGGACAACGATATGACATGTAGATACTATACGGGTGTACGGGACACCGATATGACATGTATATACTATACGGGTGTACGGACAACGATATGACGTGTATATACTATACGGGTGTACGGAACAACGATATGACATGTATATACTATACGGGTGTACGGAACAACGATATGACATGTATATACTATACGGGTGTACTGAACAACGATATGACATGTTATACTACACGGGTGTACGGAACAATGATATGACGTGTATATACTATACCGGTGTACGGACAATGATATGACGTGTATATACTATACTGGTGTACGGAACACGATATGACGTGTATTTACTATACGGGTGTACGGACAACGATATGATGTAGATACTATACTGGTGTACGGAACACCGATATGACGTGTATATACTATACGGGTGTACGGAACAACGATATGACATGTATATACTATACTGGTGTACGGAACACCGATATGACGTGTATATACTATACGGGTGTACGGAACACGATATGACGTGTATATACTATACGGGTGTACGGAACACGATATGACATGTAGATACTATACGGGTGTACGGAACACCGATATGACATGTAGATACTATACGGGTGTACGGAACAACGATATGACGTGTAGATACTATACTGGTGTATGGAACACCGATATGACGTGTACTATACCGGTGTACGGGAAATGATATGACGTGTATATACTATACTGGTGTACGGAACACCGATATGACGTGTATATACATACGGTGTACGGGATATGACGTGTAACGATATGATGTGGTGTACGGAACACCGATATGACTATACTGGTGTACGGAACACCGGGTGTATGACGTGTATATACTATACGGGTGTATGACATGTAGAACACGATATGACTATACCGGTATACTATACTGGTGTACGGAACGATATGACGTGTATATACTATACTGGTATGACGTGGATATACTATATGTGTACGGAACACCGATATACTATACGGGTATATACTATACTGGTATGACGTACGGAACACCTGGTGTACGGAAAACATGTATATGACTATACTGGTGTACGGAACAACGATATGGGTGTACGGAACACCTATACTGGTGTACGGAACAACGTGTATATACTATACTGGTGTATATACTATACGGGTGTATGACGTGAACAATATACTATACTGGTGTACGGAACAACGATATGACGTGTATATACTATACGGTGTACGGAACAACGATATGACATGTATATACTATACGGGTGTACGGACATGATATGACATGTGTACGGAACACGATATGACGTATATACGGGTGTACGGGACAAACGATATGACATGTATATACTATACGGGTGTACGGACAACGATATGACATGTATATACTATACGGGTGTACGGAACAATGATATGACGTGTATATACTATACGGGTGTACGGAACAATGACGTATATGGTGTACGTATGACGTGTATATACTATACTGTGTACGGAACACCGATATGACGTGTAGATACTATACGATACGTGTGTACGGAACAACGATATGACGTGTATATACTATACTGGGTGTACGGAACAATATGACGTATATACTACCGGTGTACGGAACATGATATACTATACGGGTGTACGGAACAACGATATGACGTGTATATACTATACGGTGTACGGAACAACGATATGACATGTATATACTATACGGTGTGTATGACGGTAACAACGATATGACGTACGGTGTACGGAACAACGATATGACTATACTATGGTGTACGGAAAATACTATACGGTGTACGGAACAACGATATGACATGTACGGAACACGATATGACTATACGGGTGTACGGAACAACCGAGATATGACATGTAGTACTATACGGGTGTACGGAACAACGATATGACATGTTATACTATACGGGTGTACGGAACAACGATATGACATGTATATACTATACAGGTGTACGGACACCGATATGACATGTATATACTATACTTGTGTATGGGACACCGATATGACATGTATATACTATACTGCTGTACGGAACACCGATATGACGTGTATATACTATACTGGTGTACGGAACAACGATATGACATGTATATACTATACGGGTACGGGACAACGATATGACATGTATATACTATACTGGGTGTACGGAACAATGATATGACGTGTATATACTATACTGGTGTACGGAACATGATATGACGTGTAGATACTATACTGGTGTACGGAACACCGATATGACTGTATATACTATACTGGTGTACGGAACAACGATATGACATGTATATACTATCCGGGTGTACGGAACAACGATATGACGTGTATATACTATACGGGTGTACCGAACACCGATATGACATGTATATACCATACGGGTGTACGGAACAATGATATGACATGTATATACTATACGGTGTACGGAACCCGATATGACATGTATATACTATACTGTATACGGTGTACGGAACAATGATATGACGTGTATATACTATACTGGTGTACGGGACAACGATATGACATGTATATACTATACAGGTGTACGCGGACACACGATATGACATGTATATACTATACGGGTGTACGGAACAATGATATGACGTGTATATACTATACTGGTGTACGGGACAACGATATGACATGTATATACTATACGGGTGTACGGAACAATGATATGACGTGTATATACGATACGGGTGTACGGAACAACGATATGACATGTGTATATCTACCGGTGTACGGACAACGATATGACGTGTAGATACTACTATACGGTGTACAGAACAACGATATGACGTGTAGATACTATACTGGTGTACGGAACAACGATATGACATGTATATACTATACGGGTGTACGGAACAACGATATGACGTGTATCTACTACCTATAAACAAATACTATGTGTGTACGGAACACCGATATGACATGTATATACTATACTGGTGTACGGACAATGATATGACGTGTATATACTATACGGGTGTACGGAACAACGATCTGACATGTATATACTATACAGGTGTACGGAACAACGATATGACATGTATATACTATACGGGTGTACGGAACAATGATATGACGTGTATATACTATACTGTGTATGGGACAACGATATGACATGTTATACTATACGGGTGTACGGAACAATGATATGACGTGTAGATACTTTACGAGTGTACGATCGAACCGATATGACATGTATATACTATACAGGTGTACGCGACCGATCTAAACCCTCATGTATACTACACAAAACGAACCAAATTTCGTGATGAACAAGACTAACACCCACCGGTCGTAATGATGCATACATGTAAAAACAACACTATCGTATCATACCATACGATCATCACCATCACCATCACCATCACCACCGTACAACCAACCACCAAAATCACCAAAATCACCACCACCACCACGTCACCACCAAAATCACCAAAATCACCACCACCACCAGTCACCACAAAAACACACAACAAACATCAACCACCACCAAACCCACCATCCACCGTCACCACCAAATCACCACCATCACCACCACTAAAATCACCAAAATCACCACCACCACCAAAATCACCAAAATCACCACCATCACACCACCACCACCACACCAAAATCACCACCATCACAAATCACCACCATCACCACCACCACCAAAATCACCACCACAAAACCACCAACCACCACCACCACCGCCGCCGCTGCCACCACCACCACGCCCCACCACCAACCGCCGCCACCACCACAAACCGCCGCTGCCACCACCCACCCGCGCCACCACCACCACCGCCGCCGCTGCCACCACCACCGCCGTCACCGCCACCACCGCCACCCACCACCCCCCCCACCAATACCGCCACAGCTCTCTATATTACATACGTACAAACTGCTATCTAACGATATATCACATTATATCCGCCCCCTCCACCTGACAGTAGGGTAATTAAATGCACGATTAACTCCCCGTACCGTGAAACATGCATGTTAATTGATTTTGATAATAGCGGTTCAACGACGCTTTGTGGTATTAAATGACATCATGCATTAATAAGCAGGTAATTTAACAGCGTATGTTACTATATACGGCTAACCTTGTGTGTGTTACGTTTATTTATCGTCGTTAAATAAACTTAAATTTAAATTAATAAAATGACTAATCTTTTCAGATGTGGCTCACATGGGTAACCGGTAGCGACGATAAATAAACTCAAACTATGCACATGTGTTTAATTCAATTTTTGTTTGGCAGTTTGGAAGTTTTCTTTAAGCGTCTTTGTGGCCTAGTGGCTACGGTCGGTGCCTCCAAACCACGTGCTCCTCGCCGTTGTATGTTCGAATCTCAATCCTACAAATTCTATACAATTTAAAATCATAATTATGAACATTATACTAAGCAAACACACGCACGCAGGCACGCACACACACATATATATATAAAATAAACTTTGGCATCTCTTTTTATTGTCCTCGGACCGGGAAGTATGTGAGATGGAACGGTGGTCGCCTGATCGAACATGTGGGTTTTCTCCGGGTACTCCGGTTTCCTCCCACACGAATGACCACTTCTGACTTATGAGACACCTCTATTTATGAACATCATTCCCGAATCCTTTGTGTGTATGCCAGGCACCATGCTTGTAGGCAATATCACATCATCTTATTTCACCAATGCAACCCGGGTTCGTTCCTCGGACCGGGAAGTATGTGAGATGGTACGATGGTCGCCAGATCGGACAGGTGGGATTTCTCCGGGTACTCCGGTTTCCTCCCACACGAATGACCACATATACGTGCTCATCCGCGCCAACGAGAGTGATTAATATAAGTTGTTAAAAACTTGCTTCGTATTAAATTGTTGTACAATAAATAAAGTTTAAACTTTTAAACACGAATGACCACATTTACACTTTCATCCGCCCCAACGAGAGTGATTAATATAAGTTGGTAAAATAAATAAAGTTTAAACAATTACTGTTCTCGTAAAAATTTAAACTTTGGCCTCTCGTTGTACTGTCCTCGCAATAAAAAACCAGAAAGTCAAGGTCAATGAAATGCATTCAATCAGAATTCTTGAGACTGATTTCGAGATTTCAGTATTGATGGTATAACACCGGGGCCGCAGGTCGTGTTCATTATTGTTAGTGTATTCGTTAAGAAATCGTATGCTTCGAACATTATAGTCAATCGGCGCCATTACAAGATCATATTTCCATATTTCGTTTTCTTAAAAAAGCTCGTCTGACAAAAGTCCGAAGTCATGCTTCGATGTGTCTATTTCCGCTTCATTTGTATTCCCTTGTCGTTTATCATGGCCGAGTAATTCCGATTAGTTTCCGGTTAGAATATGTTGACATTTATAATCTACGACAAAGACCAAAAAAAAGGAGGAAAAATCAATATTTTCATTTTGTTAAAAGGTTGCTGGCATGTTCTGTTCATTTAAAGGGCGACGGATAAAGGACAGATGTGTTAGTGGCAAATCTAACAGTAATTGTTGTAAGCGACACGTCATTAGCATTTTTACACTCGCGCGCCCGATAGAATGTTTAAGGATAATATCACCATATTCAGAGATTGTCCTTAACTGACATCTGGCTGCGATATGCTTTATCAAATTTATACATCTGTAACATTTCTGTTAATGTCGTTCAGGCTTCGGTTAAATGCTTTCTAGACTAATAAAGTTCTACGCACGATCAGCTACGGTGCGCCATGGCGCAGAAGCAGAGAGCTGTTACAGAATGATTCTCTATTTTATTTTCTTTCTTTTTTTTGTTGACTTTTCTAACCCTGATCATTTATTTTCCTCATGTTAAAGTAATATATTTATTACAGTACAGATCGCTACCATCATTGTGTTAACCTTGGAGAGGGCATTAGTTAGTTTATACACATTTATTTTAGCTCGATTGCGAAACAAGTTATTTCAACTTATATAAATCACTCTCGAGACCTCATTCCTGATGGAATCCATCCCCACGAGGGAGAGAGAAGAGGCAACGTGGAATTTAAATGCCTTGCCTAAGGGCACACTCGTAATGGCTCCAGTGGGGCTCGAACTCCGGACCTTTCGCACCTGATGCGAACGCATTAGTTAATATTGGTAACGCTACCATCATTGCGTTTACCTTGGGGAGGACATTAGTTAATGTTGGTAACGCTACCATCACTGTGTTTACCTTGGGGAGGGCATTAGCTAATGTTGGTAACGCTACCACCATTGTGTTAACCTTGGGGAGGGCATTAGCTACTATTGGTAACGCTACGATCATTGTGTTAACCTTGGGGAGGGCATTAGTTAATGTTGGTAACGCTACCACCAGTGTGTTAACCTTGGGGAGGGCATTAGTTAATGTTGGTAACGCTACGATCACTGTGTTAACCTTGGGGAGGGCACTAGCTAATGTTGGTAACGCTACGATCATTGTGTTAACCTTGGGGAGGGCATTAGCTAATGATGGTAACGCTACCGTCATTGTGTTAACCTTGGTGAGGGCATTAGTTAATATTGGTAACGCTACCATCATTGTGTTAACCTTGGGGAGGGCATTAGCTAATGTTGGTAACGCTACGATCATTTTGTTAACCTTGGGGAGGGCATTAGCTAATATTGGTAACGCTACGATCAATTTGTTAACATCAATCTGGTTTATTTGAGAGGACATTAGCTAATGTTCATAAAAACTCGTTGCCCAACACATTTGCTTCTAGATTTTTATTCTCACAGTGTTCAAGTATAAACATAGCATTACAGTTGTATCATTGTGCTCTGACTTATGAGACACCTCCCTCTTATGGACATCGGTAGTTCCCGAATCCTATCCTTGAAGGCCATGCGCCTTTGTGGCAATCGGTAACCATTATTTAACTAGTTGGCGGCTCACCAACCGGCCATATCAGAATGAACCCCTGACGTGGTTCGAACCTTCGACCTCCTGCTCCGTTGACAGGCGCCTTAACCACTAGGCCAGGGAGACGGTTTTACAAATATGTATCCATGTTTATATTTGTAATTGCATTGTATATAAAAACAAGCAATAAAATAAGATTAAACTAAACACGATCAGATACGACTACAATAAAACAGCAGACATATTCACATCAGAGTTATCCTCCTTACTTTGTCCACATGTTCAGATTGTGCACAATAACCACCAACTCCACACCAGAGTTATCCTTCTTACTTTGTCCACATGTTCAGATTGTGCACAATAACCACCAACTCCACACCAGAGTTGTCCTTCATACGTTGTCCATATGTTCAGATTGTGCACAATAACCACCAACTCAACACCAGAGTTATCCTTCTTACTGTGTCCACATGTTAAGATTGTGCACAATAACCACCAACTCCACACCAGAGTTATCCTTCTTACTGTGTCCACATGTTAAGATTGTGCACAATAACCACCAACTCCACATCAGAGTTACCCTTCTTACTGTGTCCACATGTTAAGATTATGAACCACACCAGAGTTATCCTCCTTACTTTGTCCACATGTTAAGATTATGAACCACACCAGAGTTATCATTCTTACTTTGTCCACATGTTCAGATTATGCACAATAACCACCAAACATAACGGGAAAGGTGTAAACTTTCTGACAGATAGCTCGATAATATCACCAGGTCTTCGATACGTGTTATAGAAATCTATGTAGCATCTCACATCGATGTACAACAGACGATCTTATCTTGCACAACATAAGCGACATGGCTAATGAAACAGTGTGCCGCTTGCGCGCTGACAAATCAAGCGGAGGCAACTCAGATTTCATAAAACGATAATTATTGTAGCCATGGTAACCGCGATTACATGTATATTATTGATAAATCATTATGAACAATCAGAAAATAAAGTAGTTTTGTTGTTTGTGTTTCGAGTTGATATATATCTACCTACCCTACGGCACTGTAGTCGAGGAAACTAAGGTCGCACACCCGCCGATGCCTGACCACGATGTGTACACAGGCACTTGTGATCTGGACAAATGGCTTCGGGTTCAAAAGGTTTTTTTCCTGTTTTTAAAAAAAAAAATTTGGATATACCATATGCTTGACACTATACAAACAGTTACGGAGTGTCATTTTTAAACATGCTTTGATACGGCCCAAATTACGTATACGTGTAGTGTCAAGCCAATGGTGTATCAAACTGTTCTTTAAAATCAATTGTTTGCTTTTGAACACGAAACCATTTATCTAGACCCCAAGCGTCTGTGCATGACAGGGTTCCCGCTGCCGGTCGCCAATGGCGCCAATTGCGACAAATAACAAATATTGGCGCTAAAATTTGTTAATTGGCGAAAATATTTGGCCGAACTTTTTTAAATAAAAAATATTTGTTTAAAAAAAAAAATGTGTTTGTTGGGCAGATGTTTTGTCAAATAATTATATGGATTCATGTATTTATTTGTGAACATATGGCTCTTAGTTGGCTCCAGCACTTTTCAATTTCAATTCAACAGAAGTGGCGCAGACAAACATTCAGACAGAGGGAACCCTGTTCGCGGCTTTGAGATATGCCCGGTTAGATTGTTCTACTTTCATCCCGACTTTTACCGGTAGAGGAAGACTAGAGGTACCCGGTAGAACCATCGACCTACCACAATTGCTTGCACACATGAATATACTTCCACATCCAAAGTTTTAGTTTATACAAATTTATTTTAGCTCGATTGCGAAACAAGTTATTTCAACTTATATTAATCACTCTCGAGACCTCAATTCCTGATGGAATCCATCGCCACGAGGGAGAGAGAAGAGGCAACGTGGAATTTAAATGCCTTGCCTAAGGGCACAATCGTAACGGCTCCAGCGGGGCTCGAACTCCAGACCTTTCGCACCTGAAGCGAACTGCGCTATCACGACTTCCAAAGTTTTAAAAATATTTAAAGTGAACGACCGTAATTACTCGGTCAAGTAGGTCCTCTATGACCAAAATATGAATGACTCCATCAACAATATGACTTCAGCAGGTCAATGACAGATATAGAAAGGTCGAAATATATTGAAGGGTGACGCGTAAACCAATTACAATAACATTGTTTGAAATAGGGATGTGAGGACATCATTTTCCGTGATTATTTTATTTGCCTATAAATCTCTTCTAAGTAGACATAGTGGTATGGTAATACATTGGCTTAGTGAATAAACCGGGGTTTACGGTGTGGGTTGCTGGAGTTCGAATACTTAGTTTAAAACAAATTTATTTTAGCTTGATTGCGAGACCTCATTCCTGATGTAATCCATCGCCACGAGGGAGAGAGAAGAGACAACGTGGATATTTAAATGCATTGCCTAAGGGCACAATCGTAACGGCTCCAGCGGGGTTCGAAATCCGGACCTTTCGACCACTGCGCTATCACGACTTCCACGTCGAGTTCGAATACTGACACCATATATGCGTCGCTCATATGGGTAACCGGTAGCGACGATAAATAAACGTAAAACACACAACATATATAAACATTTTTATAAAGCATAAAACATTGAAAGGTTGCTAAACCTGTGTGGCGATGCTCTCGAGTTCCCCTGCAACAGTTATAAAGATGGTATGCTAATTGACAGATAGTCATCAACTATAGCTAAGGTTATGGCTGACTACATGCTATTTTATTCATGTGTTAATACACATCGTGATGCATTTTATTAAAGTCCCATAATGAGTTTACTTAGCATGTGCTGCACACCGAGATCTGTGATTTGATTTGAGTGTGTTTTACGTTTATTTATCGTCGCTACCGGTTGCCCATATGAGCGACGCCTCCTGAAGAGATTAGTTACTTTAGATTTTGGAGGATAGTGCATGATACAGACAGAGACCCATTCCAGAGTATCCTCTGGTTCTTTTACGTGCACAGTGTAAAGCACCGACACGAGACCTCGGTTTAACGTCCCATCTGAAAGACTGTTAATTTTATTATGGTCAGACGGGGGATCGAACCTGCGATCCCTGGATTACCAGTTTGATTTGATAATATTGTATTGCTCTATATACATGTATATAACAATAACGTATAACCGATACATAATTAGCAAATGGTTGTACCACTGTTGTCGTATGTTTTCATTATTTCAATAAGAAATTAATTAGAAAGTAAAATTTGGAAAATATAGCCACAAACGAACCTACTTTTGTGAAATTAGCATTTGTAAATTACCTCCTTTTATGATAATCACTAACAAAAATATCTCTGTAAATGGCGAGTTGCTAAAGCTAATACAAGGGTAAATTTGTATATGAACATTATTACGGACGGATCTGTAGCCCAGTGGTAACATGCTGGACTGGTAATCCAGGGATCGCAGGTTCGATTCCCCGTCTGACCCTAATTAACAGTCTTTTAGATGGGACTTTAAACCGAGGTATCATGTCGGAACTGTACACCGTGCACGTAAAGAAACAGAGGAGACTCTGGAATGGGTCTCTGTCTGTATCATTGCACTATCCTCCAAAAATCTAAAATGACTAATCTCTTCAGGAGGCGTCGCTCCGGTAGCGACGAGAAATAAACGTAAAACACACTTAAAATTATAGTATTATTTTTCCAACTGAAGAAAACCCGCCATTAAGAGACTTTAAGTGAACATATTTTAGCAGTCAAAGTGGTTAAACGTGAGACCAACGATACGATAAAACTTGAATATTGATGTGATTGATGTCCAGACGGATATGTGACGTCGAGTATCGATGCGTTTGAATAGAAATCATTTACAACACGACTTTAGGCTTATTTTGACAATTTGTGTGTTGTGTATTTTAGCTTCACAAAACATTCCTCGTAGAATGGATTTAGGTGCGTATAATGTGGATTTAGGTGCGTAGAATGGATTTAGGTGCGTATAATGGATTTAGGTGCATAATGTGCGTAGAATGGATTTAGGTGCATATAATGGATTTAGGTGCGTATACTGGATTAATTTAGGTGCGTATAATGGATTTAGGTGCATATAATGGATGTAGGTGCGTATAATGGATTTAGGTGCGTACGGTGCGTATAATGGATTTAGGTGCGTATAATGGATTTAGGTGCGTAGAATGGATTTAGGTGCGTACGGTGCGTATAATGGATTTAGGTGCATAGAATGGATTTAGGTGCGTATAATAGATTTAGGTGCGTAAGGTGCGTAGAATGGATTTAGGTGCGTATAATAGATTTAGGTGCGTAGAATGGATTTAGGTGCGTATAATAGATTTAGGTGCGTATAATGGATTTAAGTGCGTAAGGTGCGTAGAATGGATTTATTTAGGTGCGTATTCTGGATTTATTTAGGTGCGTATAATGGATTTAGGTGCGTATAATGGATTTATTTAGATGCGTAGAATGGATTTAGGTGCGTATACTGGATTTATTTAGGTGCGTAGAATGGATTTAGGTGCGTAGAATTGTCATAAACCTGGCTAATTATCCGCATATATATGGGTTCTGGAGAAAAATGTTGTGTGGAAGTCGCTCGACTGCGAAACAAGTTCTTACAACATATATTAATCGCTATCGAGACCTCATTCCTGATGTAATCCATCGCCACGAGGGAGAGAGAAGAGACAGTGTGGAATTTAAATGCCTTGCATAATGGCACAATCGTAACTGCTCCAGCGGAGGCTCGAACTCCGGGCCTTTCGCACATGAAGCGAACGCGCTACCACTGCGCTATCACGACATCCATTTTACTGTCTATTTATGGGAGGAACATAGGAACGCAGGAAGACGCTCCAATGAGAGACATCGGTCAGTTACTGCCTCTGAATACTCCCTAAGAAGTAGATAGGTCCTATTAAGTGTTTTCCTCTGTTTTTATCGTTGTTTCCTTTGCACAACATGCTAGCAGTGTTATCCAACTATTGCTTCTTATGATTATTAAATTACTATATCTCAACAGATCACCTACAGTATATGCAATGGGTACTTTGTAAAATAATGCTATCGCTTAATTAACAAGTTTTTGATAAACTCACATTATGATTATTAAATGACTATATCTGGACATATCCCATACAGTATATGCAATGGGTACTTATTTCTAAAAGAATGTGTTCAGTTAATTAACACGATTTGGATATAATCACATTTATCATACCGCACCATCTGGTTATGGAACAACAGTAAAAACAAAGGATTCCAACTAAAAGGACATATTCACATTTTAGAATAAATCAGACTTTATCTGCCAAGGGAGGTAATTACACATGTCTCGCATTGCAGAAGCATCCCTGGTTCTCTTATATGCCTGATATATAGCACCGATACATGGCATCTCTGTTTATAGATCTAACGAGTTGCCGCCAAAAAAACTGCTTACATATACGATCTATTCACTATATTATAAATATTGTTATTGCAGCGACTTGTCCCTCACTACCTGTGTCCAGTCTCCATGACAACCTCATCATATCAACCGTATCGAACGCCGTCGGAAGTGTGGTAGAGTTCCTGTGCACCGGGGATAATGATATCCTGTCGGGACCGTCGGTGCTAGTGTGTTCCACCGTCGGGACATGGAATGGTAGCGTCCCGACGTGCATCGATAAGAATGGTAGGTTACGTTAACTAGTTTCTGCGTTTCGCTAACAGCAAAATTGTTAGCGTTATGAGTAGATTGTCCGCCTCCTCCGTGGTCCAGCAACATTGTTAGCGCTATGAGTCGATTGTCCGCCTCCTCCGTGATCCAGCAACATTGCTAGCGTTATGAGTCGATTGTCCGCCTCCTCCGTGGTACAGCAACATTGCTAGAGTTATGAGTCGATTGTCCGCCTCCTCCGTGGTCCAACAACATTGCTAGCGTTATGAGTCGATTGTCCGCCTCCTCCGTGGTACAGCAACATTGCTAGCGTTATGAGTAGATTGTCCGCCTCCTCCGTGATCCAGCAACATTGTTAGCGCTATGAGTCGATTGTCCGCCTCCTCCGTGGTCCAGCAACATTGCTAGCGTTATGAGTCGATTGTCCGCCTCCTCCGTGGTCCAGCAACATTGCTAGCGTTATGAGTCGATTGTCCGCCTCCTCCGTGGTCCAGCAACATTGCTAGCGTTGAGTCGATTGTCCGCCTCCTCCGTGGTCCAGCAACATTGCTAGCGTTATGAGTCGATTGTCCGCCTCCTCCGTGGTATAGTGACATTGTTAGCGCTATGAGTCGATTGTCCGCCTCCTCCGTGGTCGAGTGATTAAGGGCGCTGACATGTATGCCACTGTAACCTATCATCACTGATAGCCACGGCTTCGAGCCCAGCACAGACCGTGTCTCTTTATATGATATGGTTGGTAGCTTCTTACGGAGGTTGGTGCACCAATTACTGGTTAACCGCTGGAGCCTGCCCAGGAAGAAGGTGTTGTTAGGTAAACTGCCCGTCGCTCACATGGGCAACCGGTAGCGACGATAAATAAAAAATAAATAAATAAAATTATCGATAATAACATACCCGATGATACATGGGCGTAGCTTGGGCTTGATCTATGTGTAGGCAGCATCATGATAGGACGGGTCCGGGGGCATTACCCAGGGGGGAGATACTGAACGTCTATATCCCCGTTGCTGCATTCTGAGGAATTTGAAGGCCTGTATTGACTATAAATAAGGAACATACTTGTACTGTTATAAACATCTTGTTATCAGTTAATCAGTTAATCAGTTAATCAGTTAATCAGTTAATCAGTAATACAATACCGACTGATTAGCGGTTAGTGGTTAGCGCGTCTCACCAATGCAGCCATGGTTCGATCCTCGGTCCTGGAAGTATGTGAGATAGTACGGTGGTCGCCAGATCGGACAGGTGGGTTTTCTCCGGGTACTCCGGTTTCCTCCCACACGAATGACCACATATACGCTTTCACCCACGCCAACGAGAGTGATTAATATAAGTTGTTAGAACTTGCTTGGCAATCGTTGTAAAATAAATAAAGTTTAAACTAAACACCGAATTATTTTCCTATTTCGTGTTCACTGCACAGCATATATCTCCATGACCCCTTCCCTTCATTTTATTGCTGTTTCGTATTTTTAAAAAATCCGTTTTTGAAGAAAATGTGTAGGCACGTGCCGATAGTGCCTATTGGATGCTACGTCCCTGTACTAATCAAACAAATATATTATGCGCCCCTGTAATAACCAATCAAAGAGGTACCGTGGTACAGCGTGTTTATACACCGATAATAACCAATCAAAGAGGTACCGTGGTACAGCGTGCTTATACACCGATAATAACCAATCAAAGAGGTACCGTGGTACAGCGTGTTTATACACCGATAATAACCAATCAAAGAGGTACCGTGGTACAGCGTGCTTATACACCGATAATAACCAATCAAAGAGGTACCGTGGTACAGCGTGCTTATACACCGATAATAACCAATCAAAGAGGTACCGTGGTACAGCGTGTTTATACACCGATGATAACCAAATAACGGTACTTCACACATTATCAATTAATGCCGACGATGAAAGGAATATACATATATATTGGTACAAGAGATGCATACGCTATATCTATTTTAGATATAACTACAAGCATCACCGTGGACACGACGAAATCATTATTGCCGACGCCGACGGCTATTCCCGACGAACTGGAGGTGGAAGCGGTGCTGATAATTCTGTGGATTGCTGGCGGGGTGCTCATGATTACCCTTGTAGTGTTGATTGCATGTATACTGAGATCACACAGTAAATATCAGAGAAATAGGTATGTAAATAAATCCATTGTGTAGTGTTGGTTGTCTGTATACTGAGATCACACAGTAAATATCAGAGAAATAGGTATGTAAATAAATCCATTGTGTAGTGTTGGTTGTCTGTATACTGAGATCACACAGTAAATATCAGAGAAATAGGTATGTAAATAAATCCATTGTGTAGTGTTGGTTGCCTGTATTCTGAGATCACACAGTAAATATCAGAGAAATAGGTATGTAAATAAATCCACAGTAAATATCAGAGAAATAGGTATGTAAATATATCCATTGTATAGTGTTGGTTGTCTGTATACTGAGATCACACAGCAAATATCAGAGGAATAGGTATGTAAATAAATCCAGTGTTGTTAATTTGTGAAATATGTGCTAATAGGATTTCCTGACCGAGTGGCTACGGTCGTTAAGTACTTGCTGTAGGTTCCTGACCGAGTGGCTACGGTCGTTAATTTCAAAGTACTTTCTGTAGGTTCCTGACCGAGTGGCTACGGTCGTTAATTTCAAAGTACTTGCTGTAGGTTCCTGACCGAGTGGCTACGGTCGTTAATTTCAAAGTACTTGCTGTAGGTTCCTGACCGAGTGGCTACGGTCGTTAATTACTTGCTGTAGGTTCCTGACGGTCGTTAAGTACTTGCTGTAGGTTCCTGACGGTCGTTAATTACTTTCTGTAGGTTCCTGACCGAGTGGCTACGGTCGTTAAGTACTTGCTGTAGGTTCCTGACGGTCGTTAAGTACTTGCTGTAGGTTCCTGACGGTCGTTAATTACTTTCTGTAGGTTCCTGACCGAGTGGCTACGGTCGTTAAGTACTTGCTGTAGGTTCCTGACGGTCGTTAAGTACTTGCTGTAGGTTCCTGACGGTCGTTATTACTTTCTGTAGTTCCTGACCGAGTGGCTACGGTCGTTAATTACTTGCTGTAGGTTCCTGACGGTCGTTAGTACTTGCTGTAGGTTCCTGACGGTCGTTATTACTTCTGTAGGTTCCTGACCGAGTGGCTACGGTCGTTAAGTACTTGCTGTAGGTTCCTGACGGTCGTTAAGTACTTGCTGTAGGTTCCTGACGGTCGTTAATTACTTCTGTAGGTTCCTGACCGAGTGGCTACGGTCGTTAATTACTTGCTGTAGGTTCCTGACGGTCGTTAAGTACTTGCTGTAGGTTCCTGACGGTCGTTAATTACTTCTGTAGGTTCCTGACCGAGTGGCTACGGTCGTTAATTACTTGCTGTAGGTTCCTGACGGTCGTAAGTACTTGCTGTAGGTTCCTGACGGTCGTTAAGTACTTGCTGTAGGTTCCTGACGGTCGTTAATTACTTTCTGTAGGTTCCTGACCGAGTGGCTACGGTCGTTAAGTACTTGCTGTAGGTTCCTGACGGTCGTTAAGTACTTGCTGTAGGTTCCTGACGGTCGTTAATTACTTCTGTAGGTTCCTGACCGAGTGGCTACGGTCGTTAATTACTTGCTGTAGGTTCCTGACGGTCGTTAAGTACTTGCTGTAGGTTCCTGACGGTCGTTAATTACTTTCTGTAGGTTCCTGACCGAGTGGCTACGGTCGTTAATTACTTGCTGTAGGTTCCTGACGGTCGTTAAGTACTTGCTGTAGGTTCCTGACGGTCGTTAATTACTTTCTGTAGGTTCCTGACCGAGTGGCTACGGTCGTTAAGTACTTGCTGTAGGTTCCTGACGGTCGTTAAGTACTTGCTGTAGGTTCCTGACGGTCGTTAATTACTTTCTGTAGGTTCCTGACCGAGTGGCTACGGTCGTTAATTACTTGCTGTAGGTTCCTGACGGTCGTTAAGTACTTGCTGTAGGTTCCTGACGGTCGTTAAGTACTTGCTGTAGGTTCCTGACGGTCGTTAAGTACTTGCTGTAGGTTCCTGACCGAGTGGCTACGGTCCTGACCGAGTGGCTAGGTTCCTGACCGAGTGGCTAGGTTCCTGACCGAGTGGCTAGGTTCCTGACCGAGTTACTTCCTGTAGGTTCAAATCCCACTGGGGAGTCGATTTGTTTTAATTGAAGAAGTTATTTCAGGTGGCTTGCGTGAGGTCGGTGGTTCTACCCTGGTGTCTGGAATATTGCTCCGAGTTGCAACCCGGGTCTTCCTCTGCACTAATAGCAACTGCGGAGTCGCCATATGACCTGAGCTGTCGGCGCCACATTAAATTCAAAAAATAAACTGCACAAAAATGTAACATTCCATTTGATATTAGATCGGAACTAGCTTAAGTCGCGCTATGCAAGCTCATGGATTGTTTTAAAAGGACAGACAGACAGACAGACAGACAGACAGACAGACAGACAGACAGACAGACAGACAGACAGACAGACAGACAGACAGACAGACAGACAGACAGACAGACAGACAGACAGACAGACAGACAGACAGACAGACAGACAGACAGACAGACGAGACAGACAGACAGACAGACAGACAGACAGACAGACAGACAGACAGACAGACAGACAGACAGACAGACAGACAGACAGACAGACAGACAGACAGACAGACAGACAGACAGACAGACAGACAGACAGACAGACAGACAGACAGACAGACAGACAGACAGACAGACAGACAGACAGACAGACAGACAGACAGACAGACAGACAGACAGACAGACAGACAGACAGACAGACAGACAGACAGACAGACAGACAGACAGACAGACAGACAGACAGACAGACGGTTGGACGTCGGACGACCCCATCTATATTCATAGCTCACCGTGAGCTATCAGAGAATTGTTCCATTAATCTAGCAAAACACATCCACTTTTAAACATTGACATTTGTTTCTCCAGATCCGAGAGGTTTCCGCCGCGTAGCCATGGGAATCCACGACATGGCGGTGTCAACCCAACATTCTCTGCATACGACGAGATTTGGACGTGGATTCCCGTTGTTACGGGAAATACCGATACATGCCGAAATCCAGCAAGCGGTTCTGTAAGAGAAACTAGTGTTAATCAAGCAAATGCTAGTACTGAGTTACTGCGTAACCCGAGGCTACCTACTTACAACGAAGCTGTTGCCACGAATATTAGAAGCCCTGCTCAAAATAGAAATAGAATGTCGGATATGGCGACATTACCTGTGACGTCATTACCAGTGGCGTCATCAACTCATAGACAACATACATCTCAGATAAATACCCAAAGAAATAGGCAGCAGGGCGTAAGTGATACTCCAAATAATAGACCGAACTCAGTCAGACCACAGCAATTTAGGGTAGAAGCGGGTGGCTGTGACAGTCGTCGCCAAGTATCAGGTCAAACTAGTGCATCCAGAGGTCAATTTAGCGGAAGTGCTAGTACAAGTAGGACACAAAATGCCAGTGAAAGCCATCATTATGAAACAATACCTGCCGACCTAACCACGCCTCATTCAAACATCCGAACGAATTCCAATCACGTTACGCGCGTGAATGTGACTACGTCAAGCGGTTCCGCCTTCCCGGAAGCTCGTGGTATTGTCAACCAAAGCGGTTCCGCACTGCAGGAAGCACGTGATCTTGTCAACCAGGTGGGTGCGCATGCGCAGCATCCTCATTCATCTGCTCCAGAATATCAGTGCCCTGCTGGCGGCAACAACGCCAGAGGAAATAGTTCTAGACATAATAATCCTGTATCAAGTGCTCAAATATATCCATCCGCTGAGCAAATGAGAGGTGCTTCGGTCCACAGAGAAAATAGATCCACATCACAGGCTGTTTATCCGCAACGACAAAGCACTCACCGTGTTCCTTATGGTAAGCATGCAAAAAATTCAACAATAAATTAATATCAAATACAAGTATACAACTGTATGTGTGTTTTACGTTTAATTATTGTCGCTACTGGTTACCCATATGAACGACTCCTCCGGTAGCCTAGGAACAGGTGTTGATATATTTTGCCTGGTCAGTCATATAAATATATTTTAATACCGAGACAATTAATTCGGCCGTATTGAGTCTCTGATAATATCCAGAAATAAATTAATGAAAGATCGACAGACTGGAACCCAGGCTACACACCCGGAAGAGTCGTTTTAGATGTTGAAGGATAGTGCAATGATACAGATAGAGACCCATTCCAGAGTCTCCTCTGGTTCTTTTAAGTGCATGGTGTAAAGCATCGACACGAGACCTCGGCTTAAAGTCCCATATGAAAGACTTGTTAATTTGATAAGGGACAAACCGGGGATCGAACCTGCTACCACTGGAGTCCCAGTCCGTCTGTATGCGCTGTTCGTAGCTCATGTTCCCATCATTTCTAGCAAATCATAGAAAATTAACATGTGTTATTTAAATTGCTGTTCGGCCATTTTCTACATTCAGTTATGTTATATATATATTTCGGGGTTTTTACGCCTGCATCAGCACCATTTCGGGCTATATCGCCGGCGGGCAGTTTACCTAACAACATCTTTCCTGGGCAGGCTCCAGCGGTTAACCAGTACTTGGGTGCACCAACCTCTGTAAGAAACTGCCAACTTTTTCATATAAATGAGACACGGTCTGAGCGGGGCTCGAACCCGTGACCATCAGTGATGATAGGTTACAGTGGTATACAAGTCAGCGACCTTAACCACTCGACCACGAAGGCGGACGTCTACATTCAGACAGTAACCATTACTTATGAAGAACAAAATACCCCGCCGGGTAGTTTATACAAATTTAGTTTCGGTCGATTGCGAAACAAGTTCTTACAACTTATATTAATCACACTCGAGACCTCAGTCCTGATGGAATCCATCGCCACGAGTGGAGAGAGAAGAGGCAACATGGATTTTAAATGCCTTACATGAGGGCACAATCGTAACTGCTCCAGCGGGGATCGAACTCCGGACCTTTCGCACCTGGAGCGAACGCGCATCCACTCCGCCGGGTATGAAATACATATAGTCCTAAAGGTAGATAGGACCATGTTTAATTGGTTTCCTCTATTTTTATCGTTGTTTGCGTTACACCATATAAGTGCCACGCGGAGGCACACCGAGGCAGCTGCCTCGGTTAACATATCCTAAGCAAAAAAAATGAAACAAATAAATGCACAAAATTATCCCTTTGCTGTATAAAATGTTGACTGCTAGAGAGCTGAAAGGTCCGTGCATAATTATACGTCTAAACTCGCTAAATCAGAAAACGCAGGGAATCGCTTCTATATTGAAAAGGGGGAACATGCCTCTGGACGGAGACACCTCTTTTTATGAACATCAGTACTTCAGGCTGGTAGGCAATCGGTAGCCATTATTTAACTAGCTGGCGGCTCACCAACCGGCAATATCAGAACGAACCCCTAACGAGATTCGAACCTTCGACCTCCCGCTCCGTAGGCGGACGCCTTTACCACTAGGATCACTGATTAGCGCAGTGTTTAGCGCGCTCGCTTCTCACCAATGCAACCCGGGTTCGATCCCCGGACAGGGAAGTATGTTAGATGGTACGGTGGTCACCATATCGGACAGGTGGGTTTTTCTCCGGGTACTCTGGTTTCCTCCCACACGAATGACCACATAAACGCGCCAACGAGAGTAATTAATATAAGTTGTTAGAACTAAAGTTTAAACCTAACAACTAGGTTACGGATATGTGATGTATAGTTACGCTGCATGTTGTCGACAGTATACCTCTGGTTATATTCCATAGCTCTTTGTTTCCAGAGTTCCAGCACAGCGAGAGTAGCACGTTCGTCCACTATGACGGGAATACACGCCGCCTGCCAACATCAACTGATCACCCACCCGCGTACAGTGCCTATTGGTAAGATTGCATGCGCGTACAGTGTCTATTGGTAAGATTGCATGCGCATACAGTGTCTATTGGTAAGATTGCATGCACGTACATTGTCTATTGGTAAGATTGCATGCATGTACAGTGTATATTGGTAAGATTGCATGCATGTACAGTGTCTATTGGTAAGATTGCATGCACGTACAGTGCCTATTGGTAAGATTGCATGCATGTACAGTGCCTATTGGTAAGATTGCATGCATGTACATTGCCTATTGGTAAGATTGCATGCACGTACATTGCCTATTGGTAAGATTGCATGCATGTACATTGCCTATTGGTAAGATTGCATGCACGTACATTGCCTATTGGTAAGATTGCATGCACGTACAGTGCCTATTGGTAAGATTGCATGCACGTACATTGCCTATTGGTAAGATTGCATGCACGTACATTGTCTATTGGTAAGATTGCATGCATGTACAGTGTATATTGGTAAGATTGCATGCATGTACATTGTCTATTGGTAAGATTGCATGCACGTACATTGCCTATTGGTAAGATTGCATGCGCGTACAGTGTATATTGGTAAGATTGCATGCACGTACAGTGCCTATTGGTAAGATTGCATGCACGTACATTGCCTATTGGTAAGATTGCATGCACGTACATTGTCTATTGGTAAGATTGCATGCATGTACAGTGTATATTGGTAAGATTGCATGCATGTACATTGTCTATTGGTAAGATTGCATGCACGTACATTGCCTATTGGTAAGATTGCATGCGCGTACAGTGTATATTGGTAAGATTGCATGCACGTACAGTGCCTATTGGTAAGATTGCATGCACGTACAGTGTATATTGGTAAGATTGCATGCATGTACATTGTCTATTGGTAAGATTGCATGCATGTACATTGTCTATTGGTAAGATTGCATGCACGTACATTGTCTATTGGTAAGATTGCATGCATGTACAGTGTCTATTGGTAAGATTGCATGCACGTACAGTGCCTATTGGTAAGATTGCATGCACGTACAGTGTATATTGGTAAGATTGCATGCACGTACAGTGCCTATTGGTAAGATTGCATGCACGTACAGTGCCTATTGGTAAGATTGCATGCACGTACAGTGTATATTGGTAAGATTGCATGCACGTACAGTGCCTATTGGTAAGATTGCATGCACGTACAGTGCCTATTGGTAAGATTGCATGCGCGTACATTGCCTATTGGTAAGATTGCATGCACGTACAGTGCCTATTGGTAAGATTGCATGCACGTACAGTGCCTATTGGTAAGATTGCATGCGCGTACATTGCCTATTGGTAAGATTGCATGCACGTACATTGCCTATTGGTAAGATTGCATGCACGTACAGTGCCTATTGGTAAGATTGCATGCATGTACAGTGCCTATTGGTAAGAGTGTATGCGCGTACAGTGCCTATTGGTAAGATGGCATGTGCGTACAGAAAATAGCCTTCGTGGACAGGTACATCCAACCGCGCAGGAATACGAACCTCAAGCAGTGACAGAGAAAATGCCGTCTTCCACTTTTTGAAATCTCAATCATTCTTGAAAAGTATAAAAGTAAATATATTTGTCCATAATCTAACATTCTTTCAGATTGGACGTTTAACCGAGGTCTCGTGTCGGTGCTTTACACCGTGCACGTAAAAAGAACCAGAGGAGACTCTGAAATGGTTCTCTGTTGCACTATCCTCCACACATCTAAAATGACTAATCTCTTCAGGAGGCGTCGCTCATATGGGCAACCGGTAACAGACAGATAAACAAACAGGTTGTGGCGTCCGTGGTCCAGTGGTAGAGCGTCGGATTTGGAATCGAACGGTCCCGGGTTCGATACTCGGTCAGGCCACATATGTAGTGTCATTGAGCAAGGCACCTCACACACATTGCTTAGTACTGGTTAATCGCTTAGGTCGGCTAAGCCTGCCCAGAACACATGTCTAAGTCCCCGCGAGGGGTTTGACATTAAAGGAACATACAAACAAACAAACAAACAAACAAACAAACAAACAAACCAATGTGGCAAACAGTTTATATTGATTCAAATAAACCCATTGTTGTATTCAGACAGCGGGTATCAATGTTTTAACACATAGCATCGTGTAGTTCAAAGTAGTTGTCTTTCATTGCAGGATAACGGAGCTTCCTTGCCGACCCGTTCATGACGTTGCTTCCGGTACAATGGCGTCTCGGATATCGTCTTCCGTCGCCACCACGGCTGTTCATACGGGGTAAATGATACAACGTGACATTTTTATCAAGTTATTATGCAATATCCGTTATTTCAAAACAATATATTCGAAATGTATCCGTGTCATATTTAAAGCGACACTACATCAGTAAAAACACACATTTCTACAGAATGTATTTTCCTATTATACGGTATAATATGTTTCCAAATATTTGCCTCAAATACTGAGTTTTTTAACTAATAGACAAACGGCGAACACGCGGTTTGTTGACATAACAACATAATGTAAGCATCCATGCGTAATACAACTAGTGTATCCTGTGTATCCTGGGAGTTCGAGCCCCGCTGGAGCCGTTATGAACATCAGTACCTTCCGAATCATATCCTTGTATGTTAGGCGGCAATCTGTAACCATTATTTAACTAGCTGGACGTTCATTAAAGGGTTATATTAGATTGAACCTCTGGCGAACATTCGACCTCCCGCTCCGTAGGCAGACGCCTTAACCACCATTGTGTCTGTATGCACACAAAGAGGGAACTTACCATGTTTGCATCTGTAATAAAACATATTTAGCGCGTGATGTCAAAGTGACGTCATTTTTCTAGCTGTTTGCAGTTTTGTGACGTCATTTAGTTTATACGATATGGAGCCGTTACGATTGTGCCCTTAGGCAAGGCATTTAAATTCCACGTTGCCTCTTCTCTCTCCCTCGTGGCGATGGATTCCATCATGAATGAGGTCTCGAGAGTGATTTATATAAGTTGAAATAACTTGTTTCGCAATCGAGCTAAAATAAATTTGTATAAACTAGTGTATCCAGAAAAACACGATTTATGGTACAGATTTACCGTTATATCTTACAGTTGTGCCTATTTCTTAGTTAAAGTATCTCTAAACAACATTATCTCGCGCTTAGTATTGACTCCGATGACAAACAAATGTCAATTCAGGAGCACGGATGACCATTATATGAAATCATACTTTCAATCCACGTTAAATGAATTTAAAATAAAAAATATAAAAATGTTTCTCCTTTCAGTTTGGAAAGCCACTACTTCTAGACGGAATGGTGAGTGTATTGTACAACTACAGTATACGTGACTAGACAGAATGGTGAGTGTATTGTACAACTACAGTATAGGTGACTAGACGGAATGGTGAATGGATTGTACAACTACAGTATACGTGACTAGACGGAATGGTGAGTGGATTGTACAACTACAGTATACGTGACTAGACGGAATGGTGAGTGGATTGTACAACTACAGTATACGTGACTAGACGGAATGGTGAGTGTATTGTACAACTACAGTATACGTGACTAGACGGAATGGTGAGTGGATTGTACAACTACAGTATACGTGACTAGACGGAATGGTGAGTGGATTGTACAACTACAGTATACGTGACTAGAGGGAATGGTGATTGGATTGTACAACTACAGTATACGTGACTAGACGGAATGGTGAGTGTATTGTACAACTACAGTATACGTGACTAGACGGAATGGTGAGTGGATTGTACAACTACAGTATACGTGACTAGACGGAATGGTGAGTGGATTGTACAACTACAGTATACGTGACTAGACGGAATGGTGAGTGGATTGTACAACTACAGTATACGTGACTAGACGGAATGGTGAGTGGATTGTACAACTACAGTATACGTGACTAGACGGAATGGTGAGTGTATTGTACAACTACAGTATACGTGACTAGACGGACTGGTGAGTGTATTGTACAACTACAGTGTACGTGACTAGACGGAATGGTGAGTGTATTGTACAACTACATTATACGTGACTAGACGGAATGGTGAGTGTATTGTACAACTACAGTATACGTGACTAGACGGAATGGTGAATGTATTGTACAACTACAGTATACGTGACTCTAGACGGAATGGTGAGTGGATTGTACAACTACAGTATACGTGACTCTAGACGGAATGGTGAGTGTATTGTACAACTACAGTATACGTGACTAGACGGAATGGTGAGTGGATTGTACAACTACAGTATACGTGACTCTAGACGGAATGGTGAGTGGATTGTACAACTACAGTATACGTGACTAGACGGAATGGTGAGTGGATTGTACAACTACAGTATACGTGACTCTAGACGGAATGGTGAGTGGATTGTACAACTACAGTATACGTGACTCTAGACGGAATGGTGAGTGGATTGTACAACTACAGTATACGTGACTAGACGGAATGGTGAGTGGATTGTACAACTACAGTATACGTGACTCTAGACGGAATGGTGAGTGTATTGTACAACTACAGTATACGTGACTAGACGGAATGGTGAGTGTATTGTACAACTACAGTGTACGTGACTAGACGGAATGGTGAGTGTATTGTACAACTACAGTATACGTGACTCTAGACGGAATGGTGAGTGGATTGTACAACTACAGTATACGTGACTAGACGGAATGGTGAATGTATTGTACAACTACAGTATACGTGACTAGACGGAATGGTGAGTGGATTGTACAACTACAGTATACGTGACTAGACGGAATGGTGAATGTATTGTACAACTACAGTATACGTGACTAGACGGAATGGTGAGTGGATTGTACAACTACAGCAGGTGTGGCTCTAGATATGGATCTATGTGATGCATAAGACTGGGTACTCGGCGACGTGAGAGTGTACGTGTGGCACGTGGTGGCAACATACTTACCAATGTGTGCTTTACAGATACATCATATCTTAATCACAGATGCCTTATTTAGATACGTTGCTGAGTGTTACAATTCAATATTTATGATCTACATGTATATTGCTCGCCGTTTATTGTTGTAAATGTACAAACAGATTGAGTCGTCCAGAGTTCCCTCTGTCTTAATTTTTGTCTGCGCCACTACTGTCGCCAATTGAAAATTGAAAAAAAAGCCAATTTTAAAAACTTGGAGCCAACGAAGAGAGCCATATAGTTCACAAATAAGTATTTGAAACCGTGTATTTGACAAAAAACTTTTTTTAAGAACACTGAAAAAACGTTGTGCCTAATATTAATATGTTGTTTTTTGCCGCAACTAACGCGCTGGACTGGTAATCCAGGGATCGCTGATTCTATCCCCGTTCTGACCCTAATAAACTTAACAGTCTTTCAGAAGGGACTTTAAACCGAGGTCTCGTGTCGGTGCTTTACACCGTGCACGTAAAAGAACCAGAGGAGACTCTGGAATGGGTCTCTGACTGTATCATGTACTATCCTCCAAACTCTAAAAAGACTAATCTCTTCAGCAGACGTCGCTCATATGGGCAACCGGTAGCGACGATAAATAAGCGTAAAGCACACGCGCAATTGGCGCCATTGGCGATCGACAGCGGGAACCCAGGTTGACGGCTATTTATGTAAACATGTTATTGTAGGTCAGTATTAATTATGTGCCAAATGTTAAAGTGATTGTTGAGTTGAATAGGAAACCATGTACATTTGTTTGTAGCCCTGTCACAAGTTGCCCCTGACAACACCTTTCCTGGGCACGCTCCAGCGCTTAACCAATACTTGGTGCACCAACCTCCGTAAGAAACTGCCAACTTTTTCATATAAAGAGACACGGTTTGAGCGGGCTCGGACCCGTGACTATCAACGATAGCTTACAGTGTTCTACAAGTCAGCGACCTTAACTACTCGACCACGGGGTCGGTCTTGTAATGTAATTGTTATATTGTAATAGGACACCTATTTGTAGCCCTGTCATACGGACGACTATGTCCTCTAAGATGCGCTGTATTCGTCGATTGGTCCGACTGAGTGGTTACGGTCGTTGACTACAAACCACGTGCCCATCTTCGCTGTCTGTTCCAATACAACAGGGGTTTCGAATTCTTTAAAGTGGGAAAGCTATATATCTGATGTGTGGTAGGTCGGTGGTTCTACCTGGTGCCCAGGATGAAACACTGCTCGGAGGAGGACCCGGTGTCTTCCTCCGCCAACACTAGCTGGAGAGTCGCCGTATGACCCAAGCTGTAGGTGCGACTTTAAACCCAACCCATAAACGAACACACTGCGTTCTTTCTAAACGAACGTATGCTTTTACGAGCCAAACTGAAAGTGGGTCATATCACAGTCACGTGATAAGGGGTGTTAGTTAGTTCCTTGTTTTGGGAATAGTTGTGTTATGTACACTCAACAAAATTCATAATCGGTCACGTGGTGTCCTATCGTATTTAGAGCAAACTAATAACCATTTAACATCAAGTTATCGTATTTAGAACAAACTAATAACCATATAACATCAAGTTATCGTATTTAGAACAAACTAATAACCATATAACATCAAGTTATCGTATTTAGAACAAACTAATAACCATATAACATCAAGTTATCGTATTTAGAACAAACTAATAACCATATAACATCAAGTTATCGTATTTAGAACAAACTAATAACCATATAGCATCAAGTTATCGTATTTAGAACAAACTAATAACCATATAACATCAAGTTATCGTATTTAGAACAAACTAATAACCATATAACATCAAGTTATCGTATTTAGAACAAACTAATAACCATATAACATCAAGTTATCGTATTTAGAACAAACTAATAACCATATAACATCAAGTTATCAATATTCACATCATCTTAATTCAGATATGCAATGAATAGCAATATGGACACATTTATATTGCATTGTAGTCAATAATCCTCAGTTGCTTCAATAATCCTCCGTTGCCTCAATAATCCTCAGTTGCCTCAACACTCCTCAGTTGCCTCAATAATCATCCGTGTCCTCAATAATCCTCCGTGGAATAAATAATCCTCCGTGAACTAAATAATACACCGTGACCTCAATAATCCTCCGTGATATCAATAATCCTCCGTTGCCTCAATAATCATCAATTATCTCAATAATCCTCCGTGGCCTCGATACTCCTCCGTTGCCTCAATAGTCCTCCGTGACCTCAATAATCCTCCGTGGCCTCAATAATCCTCCGTGGCCGAGTGGGCTCCATATATTATAAAACACCAGGTGACAGATTATGAATTGTGTTGAGTGTACTTATATCTTTAGGATTTCTTCCTTCTGTGCCAATGTGTTTTTTGTTGTATAGACATTTTATAAATTTAGCATTAATTAAATGATTGTATTATATTTCATTGTTTGTATGTATAAAAGCTAACTTGTTTTCCCTCATTTTCCGACCATTTCATCTTTTTGACTGTACTTTACTGCAAATCTTGTGTAATACCTATTTGTATGGTTGAACTGTTGTTAGACATTGCGTCAATAAGCTTGTACAGCAATCTACCTTTAACGTTTCTTTATTCGTTTTTTATTCTTCAGTACGAAAAATAATACTATTATGCATATGCAGTGTGTGTTTTACGTTTATTTATCGTCGCTACCGGTTGCCCATATGAGCGACGCCTCCTGAAGAGATTAGTCATTTTAAATTTTGGAGGATAGTTCAATGAGACAGACCCATTCCAGAGTCTCCTCTGGTTATTTTACATGCACGATGTAAAGCACTGACACGAGACCTCGGTTTGACTTTTCCAAAGAAAGGTACTAGTCTGCATGATCCACTGTCCAGTTTCCAAAGAAGTGCGCCCCGAGAGCAAGACTTAAGCAAAGGTGATAACGAGAAAGGATTATGGTTGAGGGAGTTGCTAAATAGCGTGAAGGTGATAACGAGAAAGGATTATGGTTGAGGGAGTTGCTAAATCTATAGCGTGAAGGTGATAACGAGAAAGGATTATGGTTGAGGGAGTTGCTAAATCTATAGCGTGAAGGTGATAACGAGAAAGGATTATGGTTGAGGGAGTTGCTAAATCTATAGCGTGAAGGTGATACAAAGTACTCATTAAAAACGATTTGATTGCTTGATAAATGTCTGTACTGCTGTGAATAGTACAATATTGTCTTCGTATTTCAAAATATCAATAAACAATAACAGTTTAGCACTAACTGGATGATACATTCTTGATTCGTGAAATAGGACACTTTTTGGAGCATTATATTTCTAACATTGAAAGAAAAAGTGTTGTTTTTTTTGTCACTGGACATTTTTCTTAAAACGTTTATCTCAGAATGATATCCACCAAACGCAATCATGTTTTGCTCGGAACTATCCATGGTTTGATGGAAATAGTTGTTCTAAAGTATTATTAAAAATCGATTACAATCGAATCATGAATGTACTAAATTAATTCACTATGAGAAATATTATTGATTTCCACTGTAGTTACTGAGAAATGTCCTTACTTCCAATGTGTGCGTATTCCTCCGCGGTGAGATGTACTTTTCTATTTTAGCTATTTTCTGATCATCATGAACAGTTAATTATAAAGTAATATATTCTAATAAATTTGGTTTGTCTGTAGTTTTTAATGATGACCGCAAACAGAAATTAACTTAAACATTATACTAGAACTATTTCTTATTACGGACGTTCACACTAGCATTAGTGGTTGTGTGGTTGTGTATTGTAGTGGAACGAGGCTCCCAGCAGGGGCAGATAAAAATGAATTACATCTGATAACAAATATTATTTTACCTAAAATCTTTGGAAATCATAAAAAAGAGGATTTGTGTTTACTAGTGTAAAGATAGCTAACGCCACTCCTGGGAACTCAAATGTCGGTGATCATTCGAGGAAATCAAATACTGTATTACACTAACACACACAAATATCATCTATGTACATCGTATTTATTTATTTTTATTCTATGAATTTACAGATTAATACTATACGTGCCCTTATTGCCAAAATATCCAATGTCTTCCATATACAGTCTACATCCGCTATGTCGAATTCCGTCGAACCTAGCACAATACTTCGACATAACCGAATTTTGACTTAACGAAATTCGATATAAACAGAGCCAGTTATATGTAAGATAATAATGTCTGAAACGGGACTTTGATTCTACTTCGAGATAACCGGATAATTCGACATAACCGACTTTGACATAGCGAATGTAGACTGTAGCATAATTGTGTACAATGTACTGGAGTAAAACAGGCTATTATCGACACATTATATAATGCTTAAGCATATTTATACAATATTATTTACAAAACACACATACATAGTATTTGAGTAAAGTTTATACAAATTTGTTTGAGCTCGATTGCGAAAAGAGTTCCTACAACTTATATTAATCACAATGTGGGATTTAAATGCCTTGCCTAATGGTACAATTGTAACGGCTCCAGCGGGGCGCAAACTCCGGGCCTTTCGTACCTGAAGCGAACGCGCTACCACTGCGCTATCACGACTTTCTAGTCTTGCAAAACAGGCTATTACTGACAGGCTATTACTGACAGGCTATTACTGACAGGCTATTACTGACAGGCTATTACTGACAGGCTATTACTGACAGGCTATTACTGACAGGCTATTACTGACAGGTTATTACTGACAGGCTATTACTGACAGGCTATTACTGACAGGCATAATTATGTATACAATATAATTTACAAAGCACAGGTACATAGTTTACTAATATAGTTGGCACAGTGGTTAGTGCGCTCGCTTCTCACCAATGCAGCCCCGGGTTCGATCCTTGAAATAATACTTGAAATGATACTTTCTGAAAACTTACATTTTGTAAACGTCGCTAATCATGATACTAAAACATATTTAAAATACTGGTTTTTAATATTCTGACATGGAAAAAAAGCACTATCGCGCAAATTAGAATATGTTTTGTGACATCAGATCAGGGATGGATGGATTAGCAGCTTTTTACATAAGTAAAAGTTCGGGAGATCAGCAAAATGTATTCAAGCAATACAACCCATACTTGTTGCACTAGTTAGTTGAGATTATTGCGCTTGCTGGGTAAGTTGTTATATTTAATTAGGGGTTCATTACCTACTAATGTGTCGATAATTGCCCGTGCTTCTCTATATGGTAGACGCACGTTTCAACGACGTTGGTAGTTTATAATACCCTTTCTTACAAATGTATCATACATGATTCATCGAATATCTATCTGCTAACATATGATATAACATCTCTTTGATTCCCCTTTTTACAATAGATGAACTCATCCAACACTACTTAATTCAAGCAGTAATGCTAATTTCTCTAATGAAAAGATATATGTGTCTACCCTTAAACAATGTTCAAGAAAGTGTGGCATACCTCGTTGGGCGCCATTATGTTAGCATGAATTGATATACGATGAAACAGGTGTGATACATGTGTGATACATGTACTACCAAGGTCGTTGAAACTTGCGTCTACCACATCTATATTGATTCATTTACCATTCATGTATTTCATATTATATATAATCTATTATATGGTCATCGTGTGAATAAAACAAACAGAAAGATGTTCGTGTTTACGCCTTCGTTGTCATATTCATATTCACATTTCCCAAACAACAACAACAACAACAATACCTTTATTGCATTAAACATTCATACACTATTTATAGCAAGTACATGTATACATGTAAGTAACGACATGAACTTACAAAAGAGCAAGATGTTAATATACTCTCTGCTTATACTAATTTTAGTTTCTATATACATTTGCGAAATATATGTATTTTGCTAAATTTCTATCAATGGTTTTTGATTTTTGTGACATTAAATTAGTGAATTTATTAATAGTTGGCCATGTATAGTAATAATGTTTTAAATATTTCTGTCTAAGATCTCTAAATGTCAGACATATAAGAAGGAAATGATATTCACTTTCTATCATGCCTGTATTGCAATATGTACATATTCTTTTATTTCTGGGTATGTTTTGATATCTTCCACGTTCGATAGCTAAATCATGGGATGAAGTTCGGAATTTTGTCAACGCCATTCTAAATCAACAACGTTGTTATCATTTTACGTTCACTTACCGTCGTTACCGGTTGCCCAGAATGAGTGACAGTTTACCTAACAACACATTTCCTGGGCAAGCTCCGGCGATTAACCAGTATTAGATGAAGATGTGCACCAACCTAGGTACGAAACTGCCAAACTTGTTTCATATAAAGAGACAAGGTCTGAGAGGGGCGCGAACCCGTGATATTCAGTGATGATAGGTTACAGTGGTCAGTGACCGTAACCACTAGACCACGGGGGCGGTTGCTATGAGACAACTGTATATTCTACAAAACCAGCATAACTCAAGTCCTTCAGTAAATAAAGTCCATTCATTCACCATGATTGTACTTGAACATTGTTGAAAAACATATAAAAGTAAAGTAACGTGTTTGTTTATTATAGTGTCGCCCCTATCGAAAGGGTCAGCCATTACTGACTTATGAGACACCTATGTTTATGAACATCAGTACCTTCCGAATCATATCCTTGTATGTTAGGCGGCAATCTGTAACCATTATTTAACTAGCTGGACGTTCATTAAAGGGTTATATTAGATTGAACCTCTGGCGAACATTCGACCTCCCGCTCCGTAGGCAGACGCCTTAACCACCATTTTGTCTGTATGCACACAAAGAGGGAACTTACCATGTTTGCATCTGTAATAAAACATATTTAGCGCGTGATGTCAAAGTGACGTCATTTTTCTAGCTGTTTGTAGTTTTGTGACGTCATTTAGTTTATACGATATGGAGCCGTTACGATTGTGTCCTTAGGCAAGGCATTTAAATTCCACATGCCTCTTCTCTCTCACTCGTGGCGATGGATTCCATCAGGAATGAGGTCTCGGGAGTGATTAATATAAGTTGAAAGAACTTGTTTCGCAATCGAGCTCAAATAAATTTGTATATAGCTAAAAAGCAACACTAACTAATGTTTCGTTCTCGAGTATGCTCGGCTAAAATACTCGTTACATATTTCACATTCATATGGTCGTTCTCCAGTATGTATGAGCATTTGATTGTTTTATACTCGTAGACAGTGTGAGACTCCTTAGTTGTATGTCTGTGTACGTATGTTGTATGTTCCATTAATGTCAAACCCCTTGCGGGGACGTAGACATGTTTTCATGGGCAGGCTTAGACGACCTAAGTGGTTAACCAGTACTAAGCAATGTGTGTGAGGTGCCTTGCTCAATGACACTATATACGTGGCCTGACCGAGTATCGAACCCGGGACCGATCGATTCCAAATCCGACGCTCTACCACTGGACCACGGATGCTACACTTAGTTAGATCATACATTAATAGATCGAACCTATACGTTTCAAAGACTTCAAATGACCATAAATGGTACAAACGTTTTGATAAACCTGTATTTACGTCGTTTCGTTTCACTTAGCAGGCGTTACTAATTCATCTCCGCGGTATTATTGACGCGCGCGATTTGTGACGTCAGACAACAAAATGAACCAATCAGCAACGTATCAGGGACAACTACACATAATGAATCGAGTTGTGCTGGGACATTGAACAGCGTGAGGCGCAGAATTCATCCTTTTACACCCCGACCGATCTCCTAACGGTGTACACGTCGATGTCGGGACACATCTCGCAGCAGCAGCGTCGGATACTGAGCTAATCTGGTTGTCAACCTTGCAACAAGGGACACACGTGTCGCAGGGTTATTAATTCGAATAAAGACAATTGTATGAATAAATTGTGTCTGTGTTTATGTATCGGTTGAAATGCCCTTCCATTCCATATGTTGGGAACCCTTTCCTATATACGTGATATACTTCAACCTTTAGCCGTATTATAGTACGTAAGCCGTATTATAGTACGTAAGCCGTATATAGTTCTGTAGATACATAGTAGTTCTACTTCTACTTCTACAAGTTCAACAACCTGAACAGTATTGCCAGATGTGTGCGCATAGAGAAAGAATTGAAATAAAAGTGATAGTATGTACAGTGGCGAGTTAAAAATAAAAGACTGCTAGGAGATTAGATAAAGATGGTGGCTAGTTGAGCCTTGAAGTTGAGCCTTGAAGTTGAGCCTTGAAGCCAACTGTGCCAACTGAAATAGTGTCTGGACGAAGACTGTGTACACTCCTTGATGGTTCTTGGAAAGAATGACTGTTGGCGGTAGCTAGTAGAACAGCGTGGAATTAGGAAGGCATGGTCTACTGTGTGACGCGAGTGGTGCGGAGGGGGTAATAGGTGGTCTGTCTTGATGACTGCGACTTGGTCGTTGACTATTTTGAATAGTAGAGATAGGCGTGATGTTTTTTTCTTCTGTCCTGGAGTAATAACCACTGTAGGTCTTGGAGCATCTCGGTGACACTGGATCTGCTCTGGTAGCAGTGTTTGACGAATCGTGTTCCACGACGTTGAACCATCTCCAGTTTGTTGATATCTGTTGTTTCGTAGGGATCCCATACTGAACAGGTGTATTCTACAGTGGGTTCTTTTGTTGGGGATGAGGCAATGTTACGGTTCCGTCGTATGCAATTCTGGTTTCTATTAGCTTTGTGATGTTGGTAATATGTTCTCCCCAGTCACGCGTGTTGTTGATGGTGACTCCCAGGTATGTTGCTTATTTGACGTGTTGTAGAGATTGGCTATGAAGTTTGTAGTCAAAATGGATGGGTCTTATTTTTGAGAGATAGAGATGACCTGGCATGTGTCTGGGTGGAAGGCCATTTTCCACTTGCTTTCCCACTGTGATAGTTTGTCAAGATCTTTTTGTAAGTTGGCGCAGTCGATGTTATTTGCGATGGTTAGGTAGGCGATGTTATTTACGATGGTTAGGTAGGCGATGTTATTTACGATGGTTAGGTAGGCGATGTTATTTACGATGGTTAGGTAGGCGATGTTATTTACGATGGTTAGGTAGGCGATGGTATCATCAGCGAACAATCGGATGGTAGCATCCAAACCTTGAGGGATGTCATTGATATAATACAGGAACAAGCTGGGTCCAAGGACAGAGCCTTGAGGGGCACCGAACTCTACATTGACTGTGTCCACTTCCAGTACTACTGACTGGGATCTTCCACTCAATAAAGCATGTATCCAGCGGTAGGTCTTTGTAGGGGTAGATACATAACGCACTTCCGCTCAAGAAGGCATGACTATATCCAGCGGTAGGTCTTTGTAGTAGTAGATGCATAACGCACTTCCGCTCAAGAAGGCATGACTGTATCCAGCGGTAACGCACTTCCGCTCAAGAAGGCATGACTGTATCCAGCGGTAGGTCTTTGTAGGGGTAGATACATGACGCACTTCCGTGTTATGACGAGATGTCTTACCACTATATGTTATGACGAGGTCGATCGTAGACAACGCTCGGCGAGATGTCTTACCACTATATGTTATGACGAGGTCGATCGTAGACAACGCTCGGCGAGATGTCTTACCACTATATGTTATGACGAGGTCGATCGTAGACAAAGATCGGCAGGTATCTTACCACTATATGTTATGACGAGGTCGATCGTAGACAAAGTACGGCAGGATGTCTTATCACTATATGTTATGACGAGGTCGATCGTAGACAACGCTCGGCGAGATGTCTTACCACTATATGTTATGACGAGGTCGATCGTAGACAACGCTCGGCGGGATGTCTTACCACTATATGTTATGACGAGGTCGATCGTAGACAAAGATCGGCAGGTATCTTACCACTATATGTTATGACGAGGTCGATCGTAGACAACGCTCGGCGGGATGTCTTACCACTATATGTTATGACGAGGTCGATCGTAGACAACGCTCGGCGAGATGTCTTACCACTATATGTTATGACGAGGTCGATCGTAGACAAAGATCGGCAGGTATCTTACCACTATATGTTATGACGAGGTCGATCGTAGACAACGATCGGCAGGATGTCTTACCACTATATGTTATGACGAGGTCGATCGTAGACAAAGATCGGCAGGTATCTTACCACTATATGTTATGACGAGGTCGATCGTAGACAACGATCGGCAGGATGTCTTACCACTATATGTTATGACGAGGTTTATGATAGATAGATAGACAACCATCGCTATAACATACCAGATGATGTGAATTATAAATTATACATTCACATAAATAAATATATTATTAAATTATATATACGTGTGTTTTTACGTTTATTTATCGTCGCTACCGGTTGCCCATATGAGCGACGCCTCCTGAAGAGTTATTTGACTTATTTCAGATTGTGGAGGATAGTGCATGATACAGACAGAGACCCATTCCAGAATCTCCTCTGGTTCTTTTACGTGCACGGTGTAAAGCACCGACACGAGACCTCGGTTTAACGTCCCATCTGAAAACTGTTAATTTTATTAGGGTCAGACGGGGGATCGAACCTGCGATCCCTGGATTACCAGTCCAGCGTATTACCACTGGACTACATATTCGTCTGTATTATATACAACTCTGAATTGCCGTGTATACGATGACGTAGAGTAACTGACGAGAACCCATAGTCTCGACTGAGCTGGCACGTGAAATGTGATATGTGAGATGGTACACGGTGATCGCCACATCGGACAGGTGGGTTTTCTCCGGGTACTCCGGTTTCATCCTACATGAATGACCACATTTACGCTTTCATCCGCGCCAACGAGAGTGATTAATATAAGTTGTTAAACTTGCTTCGCAATCGTTGTAAAATAAAGTTTAAACTAAATCACTGTCTGTCTGGGCAACATCTGTAATCCAGACAGTGGTCTCAAGTCGGATTGACAAACCGTGTCATATCTAGAACAGGGGTGCAAGTCGTAATAGCGTAGTGGTAGAGCGTTCGCTTCTGGTGCGAAATGTCTGGAGTTCGACCCCCTCTAGAGCCGTTACAATTGTGCCCTTAGGCAAGGCATTGAAAATCCACATTGTCTCTTCTCTCTCCATCGTGGCGATGGATTCCATTCTTCTGTCTCCCTCGTGGCGATGGATTCCATTATTCTGTCTCCCTCGTGGCGATGGATTACATTCTTCTGTCTCCCTCGTAGCGATGGATTACATTCTTCTCTCTCCCTCGTGGCGATGGATTCCATTATTCTCTCTCCCTCGTAGCGATGGATTCCATTCTTCTGTCTCCCTCGTGGCGATGGATTCCATTCTTCTGTCTCCCTCGTGGCGATGGATTCCATTCTTCTGTCTCCCTCGTGGCGATGGATTCCATTCTTCTGTCTCCCTCGTGGCGATGGATTCCATTCTTCTGTCTCCCTCGTGGCGATGGATTCCATTCTTCTGTCTCCCTCGTGGCGATGGATTCCTTCTTCTGTCTCCCTCGTGGCGATGGAGTCCATTCTTCTCTCCCTCATAGCGATGGATTCCATTCTTCTGTCTCCCTCGTGGCGATGGATTACATTCTTCTCTCTCCCTCGTGGCGATGGATTCCATTCTTCTGTCTCCCTCGTGGCGATGGATTCCATTCTTCTGTCTCCCTCGTGGCGATGGATTCCATTATTCTCTCTCCTCGTGGCGATGGATTCCATTTTTCTGTCTCCCTCGTGGCGATGGATTCCATTCTTCTCTCTCCCTGGTGGCCATGGATTACATTCTTCTGTCTCCCTCGTGGCGATGGATTCCATTCTTCTGTCTCCCTCGTGGCCATGGATTCCATTCTTCTGTCTCCCTGGTGGCCATGGATTCCATTCTTCTGTCTCCCTCGTGGCGATGGATTCCATTATTCTGTCTCCCTCTCCCTCGTAGCGATGGATTCCATTCTTCTGTCTCCCTCGTGGCGATGGATTCCATTCTTCTCTCTCCTTCGTTGCCATGGATTCCATTCTTCTGTCTCCTCGTGGCGATGTATTCCATTTTTCTGTCTCCCTCTCCTCGTAGGGATGGATTCCATCTTCTGTCTCCCTCGTGGCGATGGATTCCATTCTTCTGTCTCCCTCTCCCTCGTAGCGATGGATTCCATTCTCCTGTCTCCCTCGTGGCGATGGATTCCATTATTCTGTCTCCCTCGTGGCGATGGATTCCATTATTATGTCTCCCTCGTGGCGATGGATTCCATTCTTCTGTCTCCCTCGTGGCGATGGATTCCATTCTTCTGTCTCCCTCGTGGCGATGGATTCCATTCTTCTGTCTCCCTCGTAGCGATGGATTACATTCTTCTGTCTCCCTCGAGGCCATGGATTCCATTCTTCTGTCTCCCTCGTGGCGATGGATTACATTCTTCTGTCTCCCTCGAGGCCATGGATTCCATTCTTCTGTCTCCTTCGTGGCGATGGATTCCATTCTTCTCTCTCCTTCGTTGCCATGGATTCCATTCTTCTGTCTCCCTCGTTGCCATGGATTCCATTCTTCTCTCTCCTTCGTTGCCATGGATTCCATTCTTCTGTCTCCCTCGTTGCCATGGATTCCATTATTCTGCCTCCTTCGTAGCGATGGATTCCATTATGTCTCCTCGTGGCGATGGATTCCATTCTTCTGTCTCCCTCGTGGCGATGGATTACATTATTCTGTCTCCCTCGTGGCCATGGATTCCATTCTTCTGTCTCCTTCGTGGCGATGGATTACATTCTTTGTCTCCCTCGTGGCGATGGATTCCATTCTTCTGTCTCCCTCGTGGCGATGGATTACATTCTTCTGTCTCCCTCGTGGCGATGGATTCCATTCTTCTGTCTCCCTCGTGGCGATGGATTCCATTATTCTCTCTCCCTCTCCCTCGTAGCGATGGATTCCATCTTCTGTCTCCCTCGTGGCGATGGATTCCATTCTTCTCTCTCCTTCGTTGCCATGGATTCCATTCTTCTGTCTCCCTCGTGGCGATGGATTACATTCTTCTGTCTCCCTCGTGGCGATGGATTCCATTCTTCTGTCTCCCTCGTGGCGATGGATTACATTCTTCTGTCTCCCTCGTGGCGATGGATTCCATTCTTCTGTCTCCCTCGTGGCGATGGATTCCATTATTCTGTCTCCCTCGTGGCGATGGATTCCATTATTATGTCTCCCTCGTGGCGATGGATTCCATTCTTCTGTCTCCCTCGTGGCGATGGATTCCATTCTTCTGTCTCCCTCGTGGCGATGGATTCCATTCTTCTGTCTCCCTCGTAGCGATGGATTACATTCTTCTGTCTCCCTCGAGGCCATGGATTCCATTCTTCTGTCTCCCTCGTGGCGATGGATTACATTCTTCTGTCTCCCTCGAGGCCATGGATTCCATTCTTCTGTCTCCTTCGTGGCGATGGATTCCATTCTTCTCTCTCCTTCGTTGCCATGGATTCCATTCTTCTGTCTCCCTCGTTGCCATGGATTCCATTCTTCTCTCTCCTTCGTTGCCATGGATTCCATTCTTCTGTCTCCCTCGTTGCCATGGATTCCATTATTCTGCCTCCCTCGTAGCGATGGATTCCATTATGTCTCCCTCGTGGCGATGGATTACATTCTTCTGTCTCCCTCGTGGCGATGGATTCCATTCTTCTGTCTCCCTCGTGGCGATGGATTCCTTCTTCTGTCTCCCTCGTGGCGATGGATTACATCTTCTGTCTCCCTCGTGGCGATGGATTCCATTCTTCTGTCTCCCTCGTGGCGATGGATTACATTCTTCTGTCTCCCTCGTGGCGATGGATTCCATTCTTCTGTCTCCTGTGGGTGGTTTTTTTGTTTCGTGGCGATGGATTCCATTCTTCTCTCCCTTCGTGCCATGGATTCCATTCTTCTGTCTCCCTCGTGCCATGGATTCCATTCTTCTCTCTCCTCGTTGCCATGGATTCCATTCTTCTGTCTCCCTCGTTGCCATGGATTCCATTATTCTGCCTCCCTCGTAGCGATGGATTCCATTATGTCTCCCTCGTGGCGATGGATTCAATTCTTTGTCTCCCTCGTGGCGATGGATTAATTATTCTGTCTCCCTCGTGGCCATGGATTCCATTCTTATGTCTCCCTCGTGGCGATGGATTCCTTCTTCTGTCTCCCTCGTGGTGGTTTTTTTGTTTTTTGTGGTGGTTTTTTGTTTTTGTGGTGGTTTTTTTGTTTGTGGGTGGTTTTTTTGTTTTTGTGCGATGGATTCCATTCTTCTGTCTCCCTCGTGGCGATGGATTACATTCTTCTGTCTCCCTCGTGGCGATGGATTCATTCTTCTGTCTCCCTCGTGGCGATGGATTCCATTATTCTGTCTCCTCGTGGCGATGGATTACATTATTCTGTCTCCCTCGTGGCGATGGATTCCATTATTCTGTCTCCCTCGTGGAGATGGATTCCATTTGTTGTCTCCCTTGTGCGATGGATTCCATTCTTCTGTCTCCCTCGTGGCGATGTATTCCATTCTTCTGTCTCCTCGTGGCGATGGATTCCATTTTTGTTTGTGGGTGTTTTTCTTCTGTCTCCCTCGTGGCGATGGATTCCATTCTTCTGTCTCCCTCGTGGCGATGGATTCCATTCTTCTGTCTCCCTCGTGGCGATGGATTACATTCTTCTGTCTCCCTCGTGGCCATGGATTCCATTCTTCTGTCTCCTTCTTGGCGATGGATTCCATTGTTCTCTCTCCTTCGTTGCCATGGATTCCATTCTTCTGTCTCCCTCGTTGCCATGGATTCCATTCTTCTGTCTCCCTCGTGGCGATGTATTACATTCTTCTGTCTCGCTCGTGGCGATGTATTCCATTCTTCTGTCTCCCTAGTGGCGATGGATTCCATTCTTCTGTCTCCCTCGTGGCGATGGATTCCATTCTTCTGTCTCCCTCGTGGCGATGGATTACATTCTTCTGTCTCCCTCGTGGCCATGGATTCCATTCTTCTGTCTCCTTCTTGGCGATGGATTCCATTGTTCTCTCTCCTTCGTTGCCATGGATTCCATTCTTCTGTCTCCCTCGTTGCCATGGATTCCATTCTTCTGTCTCCCTCGTGACGATGTATTCCATTCTTCTCTCTCGCTCGTGGCGATGTATTCCATTCTTCTGTCTCCCTCGTGGCGATGGATTCCATTCTTCTGTCTCCCTCTCCCTCGTTGCCATGGAGTCCATTCTTCTGTCTCCCTCTCCCTCGTTGCCATGGATTCCATTCTTCTCTCTCCCTCTCCCTCATTGCCATGGATTCCATTCTTCTCTCTCCCTCTCCCTCATTGCCATGGATTCCATCAGGAATGAGGTATCGAGTGTAATCATTATAAGTTGTAAGAACTTGTTTCGCAATCGACCTAAGCTATATGTATAAACTACATTGAACAACCTAATGCGCAGTTCATTCTCCTACAAGGAGTCCATAATTTCAGTCGTGATACA
>CM026388.1:52385070-52408514 GCA_014843695.1 Archivesica marissinica | reverse complement strand
ACCTGGCTAGCACCCTCAGGATAACATCTCCTCATTGCCTGGAGGAACGACCTGGCTAGCACCCGCATGATAACATCTCCTCATTGCCTGGATGAACGACCTGGCTAGCACCCGCAGGTTAACATCTCCTCATTGCCTGGAGGAACGACCTGGCTATCACCCCCAGGATAACATCTCCTCATTGCCTGGAGGAACGACTTGTTAGCACCCGCAGGATAACATCTCCTCATTGCCTGGATGAAGACCTGGCTAGCACCCGCAGAAACATTTCCTCATTGCCTGGAGGAACGACCTGGCTAGCACAATCAGGATAACATCTCCTCATTGCCTGGAGGAACGACCTGGCTAGCACCAGCAGTTAACATCTCCTCATTGCCTGGGAACGACCTGGCTAGCATCAGCAGGATACACTCCTTATTGCCTGGAGAACGACCTGGCTAGCACCCGCAGGATAACATTTCCTCATTGTCTGGAGGAACGACCTGGCTAGCACCCGCAGGATAACATCTCCTCATTGCCTGGAGGAACGACCTGGCTAGCACCAGCAGGATAACATCGCCTCATTGCCTGGAGGAACGACCTGGCTAGCACCCCCAGGATAACATTTCCTCATTGCCTGGAGGAATCACCTGGTTAGCACTCGCAGGACAACATCTCCTCATTGCCTGGAGGAACGACCTGGCTAGCACCCGCAGGTTAACATCTCCTCATTGCCTGGAGGAACGACCTGGCTATCACCCGCAGGTTAACATCTCCTCATTGCCTGGAGGAACGACTTGGTTAGCACCCGCAGGATAACATCTCCTCATTGCCTGGAGGAACGACCTGGCTAGCACCCGCAGGTTAACATCTCCTCATTGCCTGGAGGAACGACCTGGCTAGCACCCGCAGGTTAACATCTCCTCATTGCCTGGATGAACGACCTGGCTAGCACAAGCAGGATAACATCTCCTCAATGCCTGGATGAACGACCTGGCTAGCACCCGCAGGTTAACATCTCCTCATTGCCTGGAGGAACGACCTGGCTAGCATCCGCAGGTTAACATCTCCTCATTGTCTGGAGGAACGACCTGGCTAGCACCCGCAGGATAACGTCTCCTTATTGCCTGGAGGAACGACCTGGCTAGCACCCGTAGGATAACATCTCCTCATTGCCTGGATGAACGACCTCACTAGCACCCGCAGGTTAACATCTCCTCATTGACTGGTGGAACGACCTGGCTAGCACCGGCAGGATATATTTCCTCATTGTCTGGAGGAACGACCTGGCTAGCACCCGCAGGTTAAAATCTCCTCATTGCCTGGAGGAACGACCTGGTTAGCATCCCAGGTTACATCTCCTCATTGTCTGGAGGAACGACCTGGCTAGCCCCGCAGGATAACATCTCCTCATTGTCTGGAGGAACGACCTGGCTAGCACCCGCATGATAACATCTCCTCATTGCCTGGAGGAACGACCTGGCTAGCACCCGCAGGTAACATCTCCTCATTGTCTGGAGGAACGACCTGGCTAGCACCCGCAGGATAACATCTCCTCTTTGCCTGGAGGTACGACTTGGCAAGCACCCTTAGGTTAACATCTCCTCATTGCCTGGATTAACGACCTGGCTAGCACCCGCAGGATAACATCTCCTCATTGCCTGGATGAACGACCTGGCTAGCACCCGAAGGTTAACATCTCCTCATTGCCTGGAGGAACGACCTGGCTAGCACCCGCAGGTTAACATCTCCTCATTGCCTGGAGGAACGACCTGGCTATCACCCGCAGGATAACATCTCCTCATTGCCTGGAGGAACGACTTGGTTAGCACCCGCAGGATAACATCTCCTCATTGCCTGGATGAATGACCTGGCTAGCACCCACAGGTTAACATCTCCTCATTGCCTGGAGGAACGACCTGGCTAGCATCCGCAGGATAACATTTCCTCATTGCCTGGAGGAACGACCTGGCTAGCACCCGCAGGATAACATCTCCTCATTGCCTGGAGGAACGACCTGGCTAGCACCAGCAGGTTAACATCTCCTCATTGCCTGGAGGAACGACCTGGCTAGCACCCGCAGGATAACATCTCCTCATTGCCTGGAGGAACGACCTGGCTAGCACCCGCAGGATAACATTTCCTCATTGTCTGGAGGAACGACCTGGCTAGCACCCGCAGGATAACATCTCCTCATTGCCTGGAGGAACGACCTGGCTAGCACCCGCAGGATAACATCTCCTCATTGCCTGGAGGAACGACCTGGCTAGCACCAGCAGGATCACGTCTCCTCATTGCCTGGAGAACGACCTGGCTAGCACCCGCAGGATAACATCTCCTCATTGCCTGGAGGAACGACCTGGCTAGCACCGCAGGATAACATCTCCTCATTGCCTGGAGGAACGACCTGGCTAGCACCCGCAGGATAACATCTCCTCATTGCCTGGAGGAACGACCTGGCTAGCACCCGCAGGATAACATCTCCTCATTGCCTGGAGGAACGACCTGGCTAGCACCCAGGATAACATCTCCTCATTGCCTGGAGGAACGACCTGGCTAGCACCCGCAGGTTAACATCTCCTCATTGCCTGGAGGAACGACCTGGCTAGCACCCGCAGGATAACATCTCCTCATTGTCTGGAGGAACGACCTGGCTAGCACCCGCAGGATAACATCTCCTCATTGCCTGGAGGAACGACCTGGCTAGCACCCGCAGGTTAACATCTCCTCATTGCCTGGAGGAACGACCTGGCTAGCACCCGCAGGATAACATCTCCTCATTGCCTGGAGGAACGACCTGGCTAGCACCCGCAGGATAACATCTCCTCATTGCCTGGATGAATGACCTGGCTAGCACCCGCAGGTTAACATCTCCTCATTGCCTGGAGGAACGACCTGGCTAGCACCCGCAGGATAACATCTCCTCATTGCCTGGAGGAACGACCTGGCTAGCACCCGCAGGTTAACATCTCCTCATTGCCTGGAGGAACGACCTGGCTAGCATCAGCAGGATAACATCTCCTCATTGCCTGGAGGAACGACCTGGCTAGCACCCGCAGGATAACATTTCCTCATTGTCTGGAGGAACGACCTGGCTAGCACCCGCAGGATAACATCTCCTCATTGCCTGGAGGAACGACCTGGCTAGCACCAGCAGGATAACATCTCCTCATTGCCTGGAGGAACGACCTGGCTAGCACCCGCAGGATAACATTTCCTCATTGCCTGGAGGAACGACCTGGCTAGCACTCGCAGGATAACATCTCCTCATTGCCTGGAGGAACGACCTGGCTAGCACCCGCAGGATAACATCTCCTCATTGCCTGGAGGAACGACCTGGCTAGCACCCGCAGGTTAACATCTCCTCATTGCCTGGAGGAACGACCTGGCTAGCACCCGCAGGATAACATCTCCTCATTGCCTGGAGGAACGACCTGGCTAGCACCCGCAGTTAACATCTCCTCATTGCCTGGAGGAACGACCTGGCTAGCACCCGCAGTTAACATCTCCTCATTGCCTGGATGAACGACCTGGCTAGCACCCAGGATAACATCTCCTCATTGCCTGGATGAACGACCTGGCTAGCACCCGCAGGTTAACATCTCCTCATTGCCTGGAGGAACGACCTGGCTAGCACCCGCAGGATAACATCTCCTCATTGCCTGGAGGAACGACCTGGCTAGCACCCGCAGGATAACATTTCCTCATTGTCTGGAGGAACGACCTGGCTAGCACCCGCAGGATAACATCTCCTCATTGCCTGGAGGAACGACCTGGCTAGCACCCGCAGGATAACATCTCCTCATTGCCTGGAGGAACGACCTGGCTAGCACCCGCAGGATAACATTTCCTCATTGCCTGGAGGAACGACCTGGCTAGCACTCGCAGGATAACATCTCCTCATTGCCTGGAGGAACGACTTGGTTAGCACCGCAGGATAACATCTCCTCATTGCCTGGAGGAACGACCTGGCTAGCACCCGCAGGATAACATCTCCTCATTGTCTGGAGGAACGACCTGGCTAGCACCCGCAGGATAACATCTCCTCATTGCCTGGAGGAACGACCTGGCTAGCACCCGCAGGATAACATCTCCTCATTGTCTGGAGGAACGACCTGGCTAGCACCCGCAGGATAACATCTCCTCATTGCCTGGAGGAACGACCTGGCTAGCACCCGCAGGTTAACATCTCCTCATTGCCTGGATGAACGACCTGGCTAGCACCCGCAGGATAACATCTCCTCATTGCCTGGAGGAACGACCTGGCTAGCACCCGCAGGTTAACATCTCCTCATTGCCTGGAGGAACGACCTGGCTAGCACCCGCAGGTAACATCTCCTCATTGCCTGGAGGAACGACCTGGCTAGCACCCGCAGGATACACTCCTCATTGCCTGGAGGAACGACTTGGTTAGCACCCGCAGGATAACATCTCCTCATTGCCTGGATGAATGACCTGGCTAGCACCCACAGGTTAACATCTCCTCATTGCCTGGAGGAACGACCTGGCTAGCACCCGCAGGATAACATTTCCTCATTGCCTGGAGGAACGACCTGGCTAGCACAAGCAGGATAACATCTCCTCATTGCCTGGAGGAACGACCTGGCTAGCACCAGCAGGTTAACATCTCCTCATTGCCTGGAGGAACGACCTGGCTAGCATCAGCAGATAACATCTCCTCATTGCCTGGAGGAACGACCTGGCTAGCACCCGCAGGATAACATTTCCTCATTGTCTGGAGGAACGACCTGGCTAGCACCCGCAGGATAACATCTCCTCATTGCCTGGAGGAACGACCTGGCTAGCACCCGCAGGATAACATCTCCTCATTGCCTGGAGGAACGACTTGGTTAGCACCCGCAGGATAACATCTCTTCATTGCCTGGATGAATGACCTGGCTAGCACCCGCAGGTTAACATCTCCTCATTGCCTGGAGGAACGACCTGGCTAGCACAAGCAGGATAACATCTCCTCATTGCCTGGAGGAACGACCTGGCTAGCACCAGCAGGTTAACATCTCCTCATTGCCTGGAGGAACGACCTGGCTAGCACCCGCAGGATAACATCTCCTCATTGCCTGGAGGAACGACCTGGCTAGCACCCGCAGGATAACATTTCCTCATTGCCTGGAGGAACGACCTGGCTAGCACCCGCATGATAACATCTCCTCATTGCCTGGAGGAACGACCTGGCTAGCACCCGCAGGTTAACATCTCCTCATTGCCTGGATGAACGACCTGGCTAGCACCCGCAGGATAACATCTCCTCATTGCCTGGAGGAACGACCTGGCTAGCACCCGCAGGTTAACATCTCCTCATTGCCTGGAGGAACGACCTGGCTATCACCCGCAGGATAACATCTCCTCATTGCCTGGAGGAACGACTTGGTTAGCACCCGCAGGATAACATCTCCTCATTGCCTGGATGAATGACCTGGCTAGCACCCGCAGGATAACATTTCCTCATTGCCTGGAGGAACGACCTGGCTAGCACAATCAGGATAACATCTCCTCATTGCCTGGAGGAACGACCTGGCTAGCACCAGCAGGTTAACATCTCCTCATTGCCTGGAGGAACGACCTGGCTAGCATCAGCAGGATAACATCTCCTTATTGCCTGGAGGAACGACCTGGCTAGCACCCCCAGGATAACATTTCCTCATTGTCTGGAGGAACGACCTGGCTAGCACCCGCAGGATAACATCTCCTCATTGCCTGGAGGAACGACCTGGCTAGCACCAGCAGGATAACATCGCCTCATTGCCTGGAGGAACGACCTGGCTAGCACCCCCAGGATAACATTTCCTCATTGCCTGGAGGAATCACCTGGTTAGCACTCGCAGGATAACATCTCCTCATTGCCTGGAGGAACGACCTGGCTAGCACCCGCAGGTTAACATCTCCTCATTGCCTGGAGGAACGACCTGGCTATCACCCGCAGGTTAACATCTCCTCATTGCCTGGAGGAACGACTTGGTTAGCACCCGCAGGATAACATCTCCTCATTGCCTGGAGGAACGACCTGGCTAGCACCCGCAGGTTAACATCTCCTCATTGCCTGGAGGAACGACCTGGCTAGCACCCGCAGGTTAACATCTCCTCATTGCCTGGATGAACGACCTGGCTAGCACACAGGATAACATCTCCTCATTGCCTGGATGAACGACCTGGCTAGCACCCGCAGGTTAACATCTCCTCATTGCCTGGAGGAACGACCTGGCTAGCATCCGCAGGATAACATCTCCTCATTGCCTGGAGGAACGACCTGGCTAGCACCCGCAGGATAACATTTCCTCATTGTCTGGAGGAACGACCTGGCTAGCACCCGCAGGATAACATCTCCTCATTGCCTGGAGGAACGACCTGGCTAGCACCAGCAGGATAACATCGCCTCATTGCCTGGAGGAACGACCTGGCTAGCACCCCCAGGATAATATTTCCTCATTGCCTGGAGGAACGACCAGGCTAGCACTCGCAGGATAACATCTCCTCATTGCCTGGAGGAACGAATTGGTTAGCACCAGCAGGATATCATCTCCTCATTGCCTGGAGGAACGACCTGGCTAGGACCCGCAGGATAACATCTCCTCATTGTCTGGAGGAACGACCTGGCTAGCACCCGCAGGATAACATCTCCTCATTGCCTGGAGGAACGACCTGGCTAGCACCCGCAGGATAACATCTCCTCATTGTCTGGAGGAACGACCTGGCTAGCACCCGCATGATAACATCTCCTCATTGCCTGGAGGAACGACCTGGCTAGCACCCGCAGGTTAACATCTCCTCATTGCCTGGATGAACGACCTGGCTAGCACCCGCAGGATAACATCTCCTCATTGCCTGGAGGAACGACCTGGCTAGCACCCGCAGGTTAACATCTCCTCATTGCCTGGAGGAACGACCTGGCTAGCACCCGCAGTTAACATCTCCTCATTGCCTGGAGGAACGACCTGGCTATCACCCGCAGGATAACATCTCCTCATTGCCTGGAGGAACGACTTGGTTAGCACCCGCAGGATAACATCTCCTCATTGCCTGGATGAATGACCTGGCTAGCACCCACAGGTTAACATCTCCTCATTGCCTGGAGGAACGACCTGGCTAGCATCCGCAGGATAACATTTCCTCATTGCCTGGAGGAACGACCTGGCTAGCACAAGCAGGATAACATCTCCTCATTGCCTGGAGGAACGACCTGGCTAGCACCAGCAGGTTAACATCTCCTCATTGCCTGGAGGAACGACCTGGCTAGCATCAGCAGATAACATCTCCTTATTGCCTGGAGGAACGACCTGGCTAGCACCCGCAGGATAACATTTCCTCATTGTCTGGAGGAACGACCTGGCTAGCACCCGCAGGATAACATCTCCTCATTGCCTGGAGGAACGACCTGGCTAGCACCCGCAGGATAACATCTCCTCATTGCCTGGAGGAACGACTTGGTTAGCACCCGCAGGATAACATCTCTTCATTGCCTGGATGAATGACCTGGCTAGCACCCGCAGGTTAACATCTCCTCATTGCCTGGAGGAACGACCTGGCTAGCACCAGCAGGATAACATCTCCTCATTGCCTGGAGGAACGACCTGGCTAGCACCAGCAGGTTAACATCTCCTCATTGCCTGGAGGAACGACCTGGCTAGCATCAGCAGGATAACATCTCCTCATTGCCTGGAGGAACGACCTGGCTAGCACCCGCAGGATAACATTTCCTCATTGCCTGGAGGAACGACCTGGCTAGCACCCGCAGGATAACATCTCCTCATTGCCTGGAGGAACGACCTGGCTAGCACCCGCAGGTTAACATCTCCTCATTGCCTGGAGGAACGACCTGGCTAGCACCCGCAGGATAACATCTCCTCATTGCCTGGAGGAACGACCTGGCTAGCACCCGCAGGTTAACATATCTTCATTGTCTGGAGGAACGACCTGGCTAGCACCCTGAGGATAACATCTCCTCATTGCCTGGAGGAACGACCTGGCTAGCACCCGCATGATAACATCTCCTCATTGCCTGGATGAACGACCTGGCTAGCACCCGCAGGTTAACATCTCCTCATTGCCTGGAGGAACGACCTGGCTAGCACCCGCAGGTTAACATCTCCTCATTGCCTGGAGGAACGACCTGGCTAGCACCCGCAGGTTAACATCTCCTCATTGCCTGGAGGAACGACCTGGCTAGCACCCGCAGGTTAACATCTCCTCATTGCCTGGAGGAACGACCTGGCTAGCACCCGCAGGATAACATCTCCTCATTGCCTGGAGGAACGACCTGGCTAGCACCCGCATGATAACATCTCCTCATTGCCTGGAGGAACGACCTGGCTAGCACCCGCAGGTTAACATCTCCTCATTGTCTGGAGGAACGACCTGGCTACCACCCGCAGGATAACATCTCCTCATTGCCTGGAGGAACGACCTGGCTAGCACCCGCAGGTTAACATATCTTCATTGTCTGGAGGAACGACCTGGCTAGCACCCTCAGGATAACATCTCCTCATTGCCTGGAGGAACGACCTGGCTAGCACCCGCATGATAACATCTCCTCATTGCCTGGATGAACGACCTGGCTAGCACCCGCAGGTTCACATCTCCTCATTGCCTGGAGGAACGACCTGGCTAGCACCCGCAGGTTAACATCTCCTCATTGCCTGGAGGAACAACCTGGATAGCACCCGCAGGTTAACATCTCCTCATTGCCTGGATGAACGACCTGGCTAGCACCCGCAGGATAACATCTCCTCATTGCCTGGAGGAACGACCTGGCTAGCACCCGCAGGTTAACATCTCCTCATTGCCTGGAGGAACGACCTGGCTAGCACCCGCAGGATAACATCTCCTCATTGCCTGGAGGAACGACCTGGCTAGCACCCGCAGGATAACATTTCCTCATTGCCTGGAGGAACGACCTGGCTAGCACCAGCAGGATAACATCTCCTCATTGCCTGGAGGAACGACCTGGCTAGCACCCGCAGGATAACATTTCCTCATTGTCTGGAGGAACGACCTGGCTAGCACCCGCAGGATAACATCTCCTCATTGCCTGGAGGAACGACCTGGCTAGCACCAGCAGGATAACATCTCCTCATTGCCTGGAGGAACGACCTGGCTAGCACCCGCAGGATAACATTTCCTCATTGCCTGGAGGAACGACCTGGCTAGCACTCGCAGGATAACATCTCCTCATTGCCTGGAGGAACGACCTGGTTAGCACCCGCAGGATAACATCTCCTCATTGCCTGGAGGAACGACCTGGCTAGCACCCGCAGGATAACATATCCTCATTGTCTGGAGGAACGACCTGGCTAGCACCCGCAGGATAACATCTCCTCATTGCCTGGAGGAACGACCTGGCTAGCACCCGCAGGATAACATCTCCTCATTGTCTGGAGGAACGACCTGGCTAGCACCCGCAGGATAACATCTCCTCATTGCCTGGAGGAACGACCTGGCTAGCACCCGCAGGATAACATCTCCTCATTGCCTGGAGGAACGACCTGGCTAGCACCCGCAGGATAACATCTCCTCATTGCCTGGAGGAACGACCTGGCTAGCACCCCCAGGATAACATTTCCTCATTGCCTGAAGGAGGAACGACCTGGCTAGCACCCGCAGGATAACATCTCCTCATTGCCTGGAGGAACGACCTGGCTAGCACAGACAGGTGTACATAATGCTCTGATAGTGATGGGGTGTCATTTTAAAATATGTTTGGATATGGCTTAAAATATGTTTATGTATAGTGTCCAGCCTATGGTTTATCTACATTTAAAAAATAAGCTTTGTTTTGAACCCGACCCCATTTGTCCATACCCCAAGCGTCTGTGATATAGGCTTATTTCCAAGCAATTTTATACCATTTACATTATTTATAGAATTAGGAGGTTTTGGGAATTCCAACAATGACGTCATTCTCGCGCATGCGTAAATAGCTGGCCGTCAATCGCTCGGCCAGTCGCCATTTGATTTCTTTACAAAGTGTAACAATGGATCCGTCAGCTTAAAGTAAGCCAAGTGTGTCGCTATATGTGAAAGGATTGGATAGGGAAGCTCGAGACAGATATCGTTCAAAGCTTCAGTTTGAAAAGAAGACCAGATCTCTTCCCGACCCGTTCGGAATTCCGCATTTGAAGTGGGAAAACGACCCGACGAAATGGCCGTGCTTGGAGTTTGCTCAAGTGTTTGTTTACCTGATCGAGACGCCTGCCTTGTACAACACAACTACGATGAAAAATTACAAAAGTCTGGAAGCGTATAGGTTTGTAGCAATTTATATTCATTCAAAATATGCAGTTTGAGACCAATTGTTGACGGAACCGAGCACTTTTCAAAATATGTGTTCATCACGGCCAAAAAGGCAAAATAGATCCAGATCAGCATTCTTAAATATGATAAAATGAAACAAACAGTTTTTATTGAAACCTGTACAGGTATTTATGGTCATGAACCGTCTCAATGTTTTTACTATTTCTCCATGAAAGTGTGTATTAGCTAGATCTAGCCTATGAGTATGTCAGTATATGTATGTATGTTCCAATGATGTCAAACCCCCTGTGGGAGCCTAGACATGTTTTCCTGGGCAGGCCTAAGCAGTTAACCAGTACTAAGCACTGTGTGTTAGGTGCCTTGCTCAAGGACACTACCTATATGTGGCTTGACCGAGTATCGAACCCGGGACCCTTAGATTCCAAATCAGACGCTCTACCACCAGACCACGCAAACTCTTGAGTCTGACTACCAAACTGTAAGGTAGCCTCCTAGTCTTCATTCAGCATCACAGAACTGTCTGCCCGACAGTATGCCAGGTCAAGAAGTGTAATGACATTGGCGTTATGGACGTACATCCTGCTTGAGCCATAATTTGTCATGGTGTCGCTGTTGGTGATGACCAATCCAAAATAATTATGACCAATTTAAAATGATACAGAGATTTGACTGCAAAAGTTAATGTGTTTGCTATTGTTGCTTGTTTCAGATATGTTGTATCCGGACATGTACAGGAAGTTCTGTTCTTTGATGTTAAAGACAGTCCTTTCTGCTTCTTGAAGGCCGGTGTACTGCCATCAATGCGTACGAGGGACGATCCTCATGATGCATGGGTGTGTCTGTCGAAAGACTTGGCCGACGTTTACTGTGCTCACTGTACTTGCATGGCTGGGTAAGTACATTCAGGTTTTATGATTTGTGGTTCATAGGCAAGTATTTTTGGCCCAGGAATGACAATAAATGTATAATTATTGATTGATGTCGAGCCCGCCAGGTGATGAATCAACTTACACCTGTGAGGGCTATATTATGATGACAATTTGACCTCTTCAGTGTGACCATGACCTGCAAGTGTGATGTTGACCTACATACCTGGGTCTTGCGCGCGACACACTGTCTTATGACAGTGAACATTTGTGCCAAGTTATTTGAACATCCAACAATGAATGACAATGAAAGTTATGGCACGGATAAAAAGTTTAATCCATGTTTTTTTAGCACCACGTTCGCCCACCTGGTTCGTCGGCGACGAGGGTAAATAAGCTTGATCATCATCACCTTTTAACACCATTGTTTTCTCACACATGGTATTACTTTGTTTGATGTTTTCTTTTAACCTTAACCTTTGCAGGTGATATTGGGGTTAAAAATAAAACAGAAGAAAAATGTATTAACATTGATTTTTTCAGGTGATTTAAATCATACAACTCTGCTTTAAATATATACAACTGTGTAATCAAGAAATAACATTGTCCATGGTTGTTTTTCAGTTTGGGGGAGACGTGCAGTCATGTGGCCGCTGTACTTTTCAAAATCGAGTTGGGTGTCCGATATGGCTTGACACAGACATCAGTGACCAGTGAAGGATGCAAATGGAACCAACTGTTCAAGAAGCAGGTATGAAACATGCATAACTAGATGGGTCGGTAAAACTGACAAATGCTCACTGACGAGGCTCTGATAGCAATAAAAAATAAAAGGGGCTGGATGGCGGACGGACAGCGGCATCCCCCTCCGAAATATTCCAGGGAGTATGTAAATCGTTAACCCATTCAACACCAAGTAACTGACATGGACTGGTCCATGATTGTATTAGACCAATAAATTAATCAGAAAATTACATTCGGCGAACCAGTTCATTTAAACTTAAAATAGTAAGATTACTAGCTGAATTTGGTCTAAAAATAGTAAAATTGATAACAAAAAGTGCAGATCCTGATGATCCAGCTCATTCAACTAGTAATTTTATTATTTTTAGTCAAAATTACCCGTCTGGATGTACACTTTCTGCAAATATAAAGCTAGCGACGGTAACACCTAAATGCCGTACCGAACACGACGGTGTCAGACCATACTCCGAACTGAATACGAAAATCTCGGATAACCGTGAAGCTCTAATGTACATGTAATGTTGATCCATGTACTAGAGTACATTGTCTATTTTTTCTGAATAAAACTATACATAACACAATATGCATATTTGATCAACATAGCCTGAATGTGTTTGTCCGTCCAATTTATAGTTCTATAGTATATTGTTGCAGCATTAACAACAGTCGGTCATATGACATGTCTCATTGCATCCATTACGGTGGTCACCATATCTGACAGGTGGGTTTCCCCGGGTACTCCGATTTCCTCCCACATGAATGACTACATATATATACGCTTTCAACGCCGCCAACCAGAGTGATTAATATAAGGTGTTAAAGCTTGTTTCGCAATCATTGTAAAATGTAAGTTTATACTTTAAACAAATCTCTTTCTTCACAGGTCAATCCTAGTACCATACAAGATATGCAGCATATAATGAACACAAATAGGAAGAAGACTGTGGAAAGTGTAATTCCGACGGGAAAAGACCCCCTACCAAACCATGACGTACTTCTCTCTTTGTATAAGGTGTGCCCAACTGCGTCCTTCTTTACCTTGATACCCCCAGTTCATCCTGATCAACAAACTGTCATTGTTGATAGAAAAGCCGACTCTCTACCTACATTGTTGACTAATCTGTATGATGAGAAGAATAAAATGTTGTCGGATGGTGAACTTAGTGAAAAAGCAAAAGGTGTAAGAAGTACTATGGCGTGTTCTAAGGATCAGATAGAGTATCTATTTAAAAGAACACAAACGCAAAACGTGTCACCGCTTTGGTACGAGCACAGAAATGGTCGCGTGACGGGTACAAAGTCGCATGACATACTGGTACGGAAGGATGCAACATTACCAGATAACTTAACCATGAGAATTATGGACTACAAATCATATGATTTAAGCAAGAAGGAAGCCGTCCGATGGGGATTAGATAAGGAGGCTACTGCAACAAAAGTATACAGTGAACTGTACGCCACGCAGCATGCTGACTTTACTTGCAAACCATCAGGATTCCGAATTGCGGAATCTAATCCATTCTGTGGTGCAACAGCAGATGGTATTGTCACATGTTCTTGTTGTGGACTGGGTACCCTTGAAGTAAAATGTCCTTTCAAACACCGAAATGTGTCTGTGCAAGAGGCTGTGGCATCGGAAGACAAAGCTTTTTGTCTTGATCGTCACATGCACTTGAAGACAACACATCGCTACTTCACCCAGGTACAGTTCCAAATGTTCGCGTTTGACTGTCTGTACTGTGATTTTGTAGTGATGACACTTCCCGAAAGTGGACCTTCCTTGGTGGTTGTAAGGATATTACGTGATCAACCATTCATAGACCACATGGTGGCTAAATGTGATCTGTTTATTACTAACTATGTCATTCCAGAATTACTGACAGGTAAATTGAAAGATGTCTGTCGTAGCGGTCAACCAGCCGAAGAGAAAACTCTGTGGTGTATTTGTTCTGAACCAGAGTACGGGAAAATGATTCAATGTAACAATGGAGAGTGTCAAATAGGCTGGTTTCACTATTCATGTGTAAATGTTAAAAGGAAGCCCAGAGGAAAGTGGCTCTGTCCAAAATGTAAGAAGTAGACTGATGTCCCACTGTATGATAGTCGGCCCATGCTTGGGACACCATCTAATCACAGTCTACATACATTTGTACTCCAATGAGTGTCGGTAAATTGTCTTAATTATATATGTAGCACTTTTCAATGACATCCATAGATTAGTATTAGCAGTGAATGGTGAAGAAAAATATCAATTCAATTTGCTGTGCAGTATATAATATGCATTAAACCTTTAATACAAGATAATTATACATATATGAGCCACACTTTGGTAATATCACCACTATGCATCACCGTAATGGATTTGGACATAGATATCTTCCATAAGTTATGCCCAACCTTTCGAGCAAATGCGGAATAGTATTCCACGTTTGTTCTAAATAAAAAATGCCAGCTTTCGACATCATTTAAGTCGAGGTGTAGTTTTTCAAATACAATTACGATGGCACATGGTTATGCATAAGGGTGATTTTCTCAAAGTGTGGCTGATATTATACATGTTTAATATACAGAGCTCCAGATAAACTGCATTTTTGTGGAAGTATACAAGAAACTATTTAAGATGGTTTAAAGTGTGAGGGATAGACGTACACATGTCTCCCACCTAACTTAGTTTGCAAGTCGGTGTACACGACAGTCGTACAAGTCTTTTCTGCAGTTGCATGAAAGCGATAGATTATTAAAGCTACTGCACGAGACAGGGGTGTAGGTTCATTATGCAAGCACATATTGTCATTATGCTGTCGGCATGAGGCACCATGTTCAGTGGCATCCTTTCCGACAATATTCTAAAGTTCTTTAGTCTTTCCATGGCTCGTTCGACGTGGATTCTGACATTAGAAAGTTTCCGACTTGTTTCGACGTCTCGGGCACTCAGTTGTGCCTTCCCGCGCGTAAAGGCTGGAATCACCAGCTCGGCACCCCGTGAAGCCAATTCATCACTGATTAAAAATCCTCTATCCGCCATAACGACATCCCCATGTTTGATGTTGTCCAAATATCCAGACTGCATGGTGATCACTTTGTCAGACGCTTTTCCTCCGAACGCTCTGGATATAAATGAAACTGACCCAGATGGAGTAATGCTAACCAAGTACTTCACAGTGTTAGTATGTTTGTAGTTACTGTAAGTGGCAGACCTGGCAGTGAAATCTGCAGGACACTCGATAAATACTTCGGTACAGTCTATCACAGATACACATCTTGGGTATGTGTCCTTGAAGCATTTGGGCCTGGATCTCAGTATGTCATCTTTTTCGGGCCAGCGAACAAGAAACTTCATTTTTTCTGCCAACTTTGGCACACTTCCATCTATAAATGTTGAAACCGAAGTCTCCGAAATGCCAAATCTGAATGATAAATCTTTGTGCGGAGAGTTCAATCTAAGTTTCATTAACACCAACAAAAGCATATCTGAGGAATCCAGTATAATGGAATGTTGTAAACTATCCTTCACAAAATTCACTAGCCACATAAAACATGGTCTTGAAGGAAGACCCGTGAAAAATACTATTTCATTGTCGGCCAACTGTGCTGCTCTAAAAGTAACCTTACACTCCTTTAATTCGCTGTTCTCCAGCTGCAGACGTTCCAGTTCATTCGTCAACTGCTTCTTGTTAATCGATGCCTCTGCAAGGAGCGCTATGCATTTTTCATGGGGATTTCCTGAAATTAAAACAGGAATACATTACCACACAGCCTTCAACGATGTCAACCCCACAAACAAACAGTGTAGCTCCAGTTGAGCCGGCAGCGTGTACTGAGCCATCTATTCAGGATCTACATTATTTGCAGTTATTTTTTATGGAATTTTAATGAAAGCACCCATCTTATTAAATGAATGGACTGACCCAAATGTCATTGTCTTCTGAAATTGATTGGCCTGTGTGAATTTGAACTTGTAAATAATCCATTGAGATAGATTTTGGAATTATTACTGCAATGATAGACCGACATTTTGTATTATTTTCTTAATTCTCTTTGGAAGTATATATCAGCACCATTTGACCTATCTTAATACAGACACTGTTCAATATGTTTTCAAGAAAGAACTATAATTGTAAAATGTTAATACTATGAAAATATATAGGTATGTAGATCTAGATCTATATTTTATATAGTGGTGGTGGAACTATATTGTATTGTTACATCTGGTGAATATAAACCGTGATACCGCCATATGTTTTTGTCTTATATCGTTCAACAGTTCGCCGTATGCTAGTCTTCCAAAACTGATATAAATCTTACCTCATCTTATTATTTTCCTCATACATATTTATCACAATATATACCACAATACGAGCTTGTCTTATCACAATACTGGTTTGACCGTATCCTTGCACCACTAATTTTAAATACTAATGTGAGCCGACAACTCTTGATATATCGCTAAAACACATGTTTGGCACCCTGTAAATTCAGTAGAATAAAATTACCTGTGTTTTCTACATTTGGTTGAAGCTGTGATAAGTCGAAAAGTGCTTCCGCTGCTGCCCCATGGTCGAAGGTTTCGTCTATTTTCCCTTCCCCCTTGAATGGTAACTGACGTTTCGATCCCTTGTCACTGGTACGCTGGGACGCTCTTCTATATCTGTCCAGAGACCTCAGTGGTGTACGGTAACCCAGGTGTATGGATGGAACGTAGTCTGGGCAGTCTGGATCATCACTCTTCCCTGCAATTAAGTATGTACAAGTACCATTAATATAAGCTGGATCAGCAGTGGCACAGTAGTCAACGAGCATCCCCTTGTTGAAGGGACTACACAGGTTCTCCCCTATCCCCATTCTGGTAGCCAGGTTTTTGGGTTAATTCGAGGTCCAGAAGGGACCTTGGCCACTAGGGGATCTCACTGAAAATTTTGAACTCTAGATGTTCCGAACCGCCATTTCCTACATATGGTCAATGACTGAGCACATAATGTGGCATAATTATTTGATTTAATATACATGTCGATCATAAATGTCAAAGGATGACTGAGAATGTTCGGACATATATCGAGTGTGTACTATGTGTACATAGTTAAAAAGCAACAGCATAATTATATAGAAAGTTCAGAGAACGCCTCCTAGCTACAGGCCTGCCCCACTGGCACTGTACATTTGTAAGAATCGGGGTCCTGCAAACATTAAATGTAGCACCAGAAGAACATACACATCATGGGGGTGGGGTGGAGGCAAGTGCCATACGTGTGGTCTAATGGTAGAGCATCATATTTGGAATCGAAGGGTCCTGGGTTCGATACTCGCTCAGGCCACATGTATGTTCCTTTGATGTCAAACCACTTTCGGGGACCTAGACATGTTTTCATGGGCAGGCTTAGCCGACCTAAGCAGTTAACCAGTACTAAGCAATGTGTGTTAAGTGCCTTGCTCAAGGACACTATATATATGTGGCCTGACCGAATATCGAACCCGGGACCCTTCGATTCCAAATCAGACGCTCTACCACAGATGCCAGGCAAGGCACCTTGCACACATTGCTTAGTTCTTTGGGCAAGGCACCTTGCACACATTGCTTAGTTCTGGTTAACAGCTTAGGTCGGCTAAGCCTACACAGGTAAATGTCCCTGAAAGGGGTTTTGACATAAAAGATACCTTTGCCTAATGACCTCTTCTTAACAGTGCATAAACGGAATAATAGTTTACACATTTTAAACATATTTCTAATGACCTACCTTCAATAAAATGTTCACTGCAAACTCTAGCACCATCGTCACCAGGTGTCCAGTCCTTGCCAGTGTTCGGATCGGACCGCTTTATGACATTCATCCAACGTGTGCGGCGTGGCTCATCTCGGGGAATCCGATGAAATTTCAAACCTAATTGTTTATCAGTGTCTCTGTTTGCACACCCAAATACTACACATTCTTTTCCCATTATAAAACGTTACTCAACAGCAAGTAAAGGCAGTAAATAAAACAAAATGATTGATCGAAAATAACATGTACACAAAATGGCCGCAGTGTTGATAATCGGTGTGCTAGAGGTTGACGGCCAGCTATTTTTAGTAACGGGAAAACACCTATAGTGACGTCAGCTCAAAACCTCTATAGACATTTGTTGAGTAATGGTTTTGTATATAAATGTGTTGAGCATGCGCAGAGAGTACCGCATATATCCTTTTGTTTGTCGCTAACCGTCGCAAGGGATACTATTAATACTTATTATTATAGCAGACAGAGTTTGAATTCTAGCTCTAATGATCTGTATATTTCACGTACACGTACACGTACACACACACACACACACACACACACACACACACACGCATAATTAGAAATCACATTTTTTATTCATCAAAGATAAATGATAATGCAAATTGAAATAGTATGTTAACACTATACCAGCAAACATTTAATATATCCTATGCTACCTTAAGTTCTCAATTACTCAACCAATAAGTACTCAACCAACTCAACAAATTGAGACTGAATTGTGTACATTAGCTAGAGCTATATCTTCCTTTACTTTCAGTATACTAAAGTTGATGTTTGAAATTATATGATATACTACGATATATTAGAGGTAGGCATATATATATATATATATCTATATTTTGTAAGTAAATGTATTGTATGACATAAACGGTTTCTCTATGTAGGACAGGCCTATTGTATTACATAGACGGTTTCTCTTCCTTGGTTTGGTTTTAGTTGCCTCCATAACACGATACATACACTCGTAACATAAACATTGGTGTAGCTTCCTATAGGCAGTGTAGGCCGGCCTACATCCCCCCCCGAAAATCTGCAACAACAATTGGGAAGCCAGGATTAAATTATATACGCTATAAATTGTTTTCCTGGGGACGACCCCCGGACCGTCTCCCGTATTAAGTTTTAAGTTGGCCTACACATCGATTCCATCCAAGCTACGCCCCTGATACATGATATATAGTTTCTACATAGGAAATGTTTGATAATGGGCATCTTAGAATAATAGAGTAGGCCTAAACTTAATTTACATCAGGCCTAGGAGACAGAAATGGGAAACCAGAATGTCTATAAATAACTCGAGTTTCCTGTTATTCATTTATAGTGCACACAACGTATTGCTAAATCATATTATATATATTTTGATAGGCTAACAACCCAACACCCCACAGGCTGGCTAACAACCCAAGAACACCCCACAGGCTAACAACCCAACACCCCACTAACAACCCAACACCCCACAGGCTCTAACAACCCAACACCCCACTAACAACCCAACACCCCACAGGCTGGCTAACAACCCAACACCCACATGCTGGCTAACAACCCAACACCCCACTAACAACCCAACACCCCACATGCTGGCTAACAACCCAACACCCCACTAACAACCCAACACCCCACTAACAACCCAACACCCCACATGCTGGCTAACAACCCAACACCCCACTAACAACCCAACACCCCACAGGCTGGCTAACAACCCAACACCCCACAGGCTGCTAACAACCCAACACCCCACAGGCTGCTAACAACCCAACACCCCACAGGCTAACACCCCACAGGCTAACAACCCAACACCCCACTAACAACCCAACACCCCACAGGCTGGCTAACAACCCAACACCCCACTAACAACCCAACACCCCACAGGCTGGCTAACAACCCAACACCCCACATGTGGCTAACAACCCAACACCCCACTAACAACCCAACACCCCACATTCTAACAACCCAACACCCCACTAACAACCCAACACCCCACATTCCTAACAACCCAACACCCCACTAACAACCCAACACCCCACATGCTGGCTAACAACCCAACACCCCACTAACAACCCAACACCCCACAGGCTGCTAACAACCCAACACCCTACAGGCTAACAACCCAACACCCCACTAACAACCCAACACCCCACATGCTGGCTAACAACCCAACACCCCACTAACAACCCAACACCCCACTAACAACCCAACACCCCACACTGGCTAACAACCCAACACCCCACTAACAACCCAACACCCCACATTCACTAACAACCCAACACCCCACTAACAACCCAACACCCCACATGCTGGCTAACAACCCAACACCCCACTAACAACCCAACACCCCACTAACAACCCAACACCCTACATGTGGCTAACAACCCAACACCCCACTAACAACCCAACACCCCACAGGCTGCTAACAACCCAACACCCTACAGGCTGCTAACAACCCAACACCCTACAGGCTGCTAACAACCCAACACCCTACATGCTAACACCCCACAGGCTAACAACCCAACACCCCACTAACAACCCAACACCCTACAGGCTTAACAACCCAACACCCCACTAACAACCCAACACCCTACAGGCTTAACAACCCAACACCCCACATGCTGGCTAACAACCCAACACCCCACTAACAACCCAACACCCCACATGCTAACAACCCAACACCCCACTAACAACCCAACACCCCACATGCACTAACAACCCACACCCCACTAACAACCCAACACCCCACACTGGCTAACAACCCAACACCCCACTAACAACCCAACACCCCACAGGCTGGCTAACAACCCAACACCCACACTGGCTAACAACCCAACACCCCACTAACAACCCACACCACATCAGGCTAACAACCCAACACCCCACTAACAACCCAACACCCCACTAACAACCCAACACCCCACACTGGCTAACAACCCAACACCCCACTAACAACCCAACACCACAGCCACTAACAACCCAACACCACACAGGCTAACAACCCAACACCCTACAGGCTAACAACCCAACACCCTACAGGCTAACAACCCAACACCCTACAGGCTAACAACCCAACACCCTACAGGCTAACAACCCAACACCCTACAGGCTAACAACCCAACACCCTACAGGCTAACAACCCAACACCCCACAGGCTAACAACCCAACACCCTACAGGCTAACAACCCAACACCCTACATGCTAACAACCCAACACACTACAGGCTAACAACCCAACACCCTACAGGCTAACAACCCAACACACTACAGGCTAACAACCCAACACACTACAGGCTAACAACCCAACACCCTACATGTTAACAACCCAACGCCCACATGTTAACAACCCAACACCCTACATGCTAACAACCCAACACCCTACAGGCTGGCTAACAACCCAACACCCTACATGCTAACAACCCAACACCCTACAGGCTGGCTAACAACCCAACACCCCACAGGCTAACAACCCAACACCCTACAGGCTAACAACCCAACACCCTACATGTTAACAACCCAACACCCTACATGTTAACAACCCAACACCCTACATGTTAACAACCCAACACCCTACATGTTAACAACCCAACACCCTACATGTTAACAACCCAACACCCTACATGCTAACAACCCAACACCCTACAGGCTAACAACCCAACACCCTACATGCTAACAACCCAACACCCTACATGTTAACAACCCAACATGCTAACAACCCAACACCATACAGGCTAACAACCCAACACCCTACATGCTAACAACCCAACACCCTACATGCTAACAACCCAACACCCTACAGGCTAACAACCCAACACCCTACAGGCTAACAACCCAACACCCTACAGGCTAACAACCCAACACCCTACAGGCTAACAACCCAACACCCACAGGCTAACAACCCAACACCCTACAGGCTAACAACCCAACACCCTACAGGCTAACAACCCAACACCCTACAGGCTAACAACCCAACACCCACATGCTAACAACCCAACACCACACAGGCTAACAACCCAACACCCTACAGGCTAACAACCCAACACCCTACAGGCTAACAACCCAACACCCTACAGGCTAACAACCCAACACCCTACAGGCTAACAACCCAACACCCTACAGGCTAACAACCCAACACCCTACATGCTAACAACCCAACACCCTACAGGCTAACAACCCAACACCCTACAGGCTAACAACCCAACACCCTACAGGCTAACAACCCAACACCCTACAGGCTAACAACCCAACACCCTACAGGCTAACAACCCAACACCCTACAGGCTAACAACCCAACACCCTACAGGCTAACAACCCAACACCCTACATGCTAACAACCCAACACCCTACAGGCTAACAACCCAACACCCTACAGGCTAACAACCCAACACCCTACAGGCTAACAACCCAACACCCACATGCTAACAACCCAACACCCTACAGGCTAACAACCCAACACCCTACATGCTAACAACCCAACACCCTACAGGCTAACAACCCAACACCCTACAGGCTAACAACCCAACACCCTACAGGCTAACAACCCAACACCCTACAGGCTAACAACCCAACACCCTACAGGCTAACAACCCAACACCCTACAGGCTAACAACCCAACACCCCACAGGCTAACAACCCAACACCATACAGGCTAACAACCCAACACCATACAGGCTAACAACCCAACACCACACAGGCTAACAACCCAACACCACACAGGCTAACAACCCAACACCATACAGGCTAACAACCCAACACCCTACAGGCTAACAACCCAACACCCTACAGGCTAACAACCCAACACCCACAGGCTAACAACCCAACACCACACAGGCTAACAACCCAACACCATACAGGCTAACAACCCAACACCCTACATGCTAACAACCCAACACCCTACAGGCTAACAACCCAACACACACATGCTAACAACCCAACACCACACAGGCTAACAACCCAACACCATACAGGCTAACAACCCAACACCCTACATGCTAACAACCCAACACCCTACAGGCTAACAACCCAACACCCTACAGGCTAACAACCCAACACCCTACAGGCTAACAACCCAACACCCTACAGGCTAACAACCCAACACCCTACAGGCTAACAACCCAACACCCTACAGGCTAACAACCCAACACCTACAGGCTAACAACCCAACACCCTACAGGCTAACAACCCAACACCCTACAGGCTAACAACCCAACACCCTACAGGCTAACAACCCAACACCCTACATGTAACAACCCAACACCCTACAGGCTAACAACCCAACACCCTACAGGCTAACAACCCAACACCCTACAGGCTAACAACCCAACACCCTACATGCTAACAACCCAACACCCTACAGGCTAACAACCCAACACCCCACAGGCTAACAACCCAACACCCTACAGGCTAACAACCCAACACCCTACAGGCTAACAACCCAACACCCTACAGGCTAACAACCCAACACCCTACAGGCTAACAACCCAACACCCCACATGCTAACAACCCAACACCCTACAGGCTAACAACCCAACACCCTACATGTTAACAACCCAACACCCTACATGCTAACAACCCAACACCCACAGGCTAACAACCCAACACCCTACAGGCTAACAACCCAACACCCTACAGGCTAACAACCCAACACCACACAGGCTAACAACCCAACACCCTACAGGCTAACAACCCAACACCCACATGCTAACAACCCAACACCCTACAGGCTAACAACCCAACACCCTACAGGTCTAACAACCCAACACCACACAGGCTAACAACCCAACACCCTACAGGCTAACAACCCAACACCCTACAGGCTAACAACCCAACAC
>CM026388.1:52364033-52384070 GCA_014843695.1 Archivesica marissinica | reverse complement strand
CCTGCTGTTGAGCATAGTTGCATGTTATGTATGTTACATCATGCTGCTGTTGAGCATAGTTGCATGTTATGTATGTTACATCACCCTGCTGTTGAGCATAGTTGAATGTTATGTATGTTACATCATCCTGTTGTTGAGCATAGTTACATGTTATGTATGTTACACCACCCTGCTCTTGAGCATAGTTAAATGTTATGTATGTTACATCATCCTGCTGTTGAGCATAGCATGTTGTGTCTGTTAAATCACCCTGCTGTTGTGCATAGTTGCATATTATGTATGTTCCTGCTGTTGAGCATAGTTGCATGTTATGTATGTTACATCATGCTGCTGTTGAGCATAGTTGCATGTTATGTATGTTACATCACCCTGCTGTTGAGCATAGTTGAATGTTATGTATGTTACATCATCCTGTTGTTGAGCATAGTTACATGTTATGTATGTTACACCACCCTGCTCTTGAGCATAGTTAAATGTTATGTATGTTACATCATCCTGCTGTTGAGCATAGCATGTTGTGTATGTTACATCACCCTGCTGTTGAGCATAGCATGTTATGTATGTTACATCACCCTGCTGTTGAGCATAGTTGCATGTTATGTATGTTACATCATCCTGCTGTTGAGCATAGTTGCATGTTATGTATGTTACATCATCCTGCTGTTGAGCATAGCATGTTATGTATGTTACATCATCCTGCTGTTGAGCATAGTTGCATATTATGTATGTTACATCATCCTGCTGTTGAGCATAGTTGCATGTTATGTATGTTACATCATCCTGCTGTTGAGCATAGTTGCATGTTATGTATGTTACATCATCCTGCTGTTGAGCATAGCATGTTGTGTATGTTACATCACCCTGCTGTTGAGCATAGCATGTTATGTATTTTACATCATCCTGCTGTTGAGCATAGCATGTTATGTATGTTACATCACCCTGCTGTTGAGCATAGCATGTTATGTATGTTACATCATCCTGCTGTTGAGCATAGCATGTTGTGTATGTTACATAACCCTGCTGTTGAGCATAGCATGTTATGTATGTTACATCATCCTGCTGTTGAGCATAGTATGTTGTGTATGTTACATCACCCTGCTGTTGAGCATAGCATGTTATGTATGTTACATCATCCTGCTGTTGAGCATAGTTGCATTTTATGTATGTTACATCACCCTGCTGTTGAGCATAGTTGTATGTTATGTATGTTACATCATCCTGCTGTTGAGCATAGTTGCATGGTATGTATGTTACATCATCCTGCTGTTGAGCATAGTTAAATGTTATGTATGTTACATCATCCTGCTGTTGAGCATAGCATGTTGTGTATGTTACATCACCCTGCTGTTGAGCATAGCATGTTGTGTATGTTACATCACCCTGCTGTTGAGCATAGTTGCATGTTATGTATGTTACATCACCCTGCTGTTGAGCATAGCATGTTATGTATGTTACATCACCCTGCTGTTGAGCATAGATGCATGTTATGTATGTTACATCATCCTGCTGTTGAGCATAGTTGCATGTTGTGTATGTTACATCATCCTGCTGTTGAGCATAGTTGCATGTTATGTATGTTACATCATCCTACTGTTGAGCATAGTTGCATGTTATGTATGTTACATCACCCTGCTGTTGAGCATAGTTGCATTTTATGTATGTTACTTCATCCTGCTGTTGAGCATAGCGTGTTGTGTATGTTACATCACCCTGCTGTTGAGCATAGCATGCTGTTTATGTTACATTACCCTACTGTTGAGCATAGTTACATGTTACATCATCCTGCTTTTGAGCATAGCATGTTGTGTATGTTACATCACCCTGCTGTTGAGCATAGCATGTTGTGTCTGTTACATCATCCTGCTGTTGAGCATAGAATGCTGTGTATGTTACATCACCCTGCTGTTGAGCATAGCATGTTGTGTCTGTTACATCATCCTGCTGTTGAGCATAGTATGTTGTGTATGTTACATCACCCTGCTGTTGAGCATAGTTGCATGTTATGTATGTTACATCATCCTGCTGTTGAGCATAGTTGCATGTTATGTATGTTACATCATCCTGCTGTTGAGCATAGTTGCATGTTATGTATGTTACATCATCCTGCTGTTGAGTATAGTTGCATGTTATGTATGTTACATCATCCTGCTGTTGAGCATAGTTGCATGTTATGTATGTTACATCATCCTGCTGTTGAGTATAGTTGCATGTTATGTATGTTACATCATCCTGCTGTTGAGCATAGTTGCATGTTATGTATGTTACATCATCCTGCTGTTGAGTATAGTTGCATGTTATGTATGTTACATCATCCTGCTGTTGAGCATAGTTGCATGTTATGTATGTTACATCATCCTGCTGTTGAGTATAGTTGCATGTTATGTATGTTACATCACCCTGATGTTGAACATAGCATGTTGTGTATGATACATCACCCTGCTGTTGAGCATAGCATGTTGTGTATGATACATCACCCTGCTGTTGAGCATAGCATGTTATGTATGTTACATCACCCAGCAGCTGTGCATAGCATGTTGTGTATGTTACATAACCCTGCTGTTGAGCATAGCATGTTATGTATGTTACATCATCCTGCTGTTGAGCATATTTGCATTTTGTGTATGTTACATCACCCTGCTGTTGAGCATAGTTGCATGTTATGTATGTTACATCATCCTGCTGTTGAGCATAGTATGTTGTGTATGTTACATCACCCTGCTGTTGAGCATAGCATGTTATGTATGTTACATCATCCTGCTGTTGAGCATAGTTGCATGTTATGTATGTTACATCACCCTGCTGTTGAGCATAGTTGTATGTTATGTATGTTACATCATCCTGCTGTTGAGCATAGTTTTATGGTATGTATGTTACATCATCCTGCTGTTGAGCATAGTTGCATGTTATGTATGTTACATCAGCCTGCTGTTGAGCATAGTTGCATGTTATGTATGTTACATCATCCTGATGTTGAGCATAGTTGCATGTTATGTATGTTACATCATCCTGCTGTTGAACATAGTTGCATGTTATGAATGTTACATCATCCTGCTGTTGAGCATAGCATGTTATGTATGTTACATCACCCTGCTGTTGAGCATAGCATGTTGTGTATGTTACATCACCCTGCTGTTGAGCATAGTTGCATGTTATGTATGTTACATCACCCTGCTGTTGAGCATAGCATGTTATGTATGTTACATCACCCTGCTGTTGAGCATAGCATGTTGTGTATGTTACATCACCCTGCTGTTGAGCATAGTTGCATGTTATGTATGTTACATCATCCTGCTGTTGAGCATAGTTGCATGTTATGTATGTTACATCATCCTGCTGTTGAGCATAGCATGTTATGTATGTTACATCACCCTGCTGTTGAGCATAGCATGTTGTGTATGTTACATCACCCTGCTGTTGAGCATAGTTGCATGTTATGTATGTTACATCATCCTGCTGTTGAGCATAGCATGTTATGTATGTTACATCATCCTGCTGTTGAGCATAGTTGCATGTTATGTATGTTACATCACCCTGCTGTTGAGCATAGGCATGTTATGTATGTTACATCACCCTGCTGTTGAGCATAGTTGCATGTTATGTATGTTACATCATCCTGCTGTTGAGCATAGTTGCATGTTATGTATGTTACATCATCCTGCTGTTGAGCATAGCATGTTATGTATGTTACATCATCCTGCTGTTGAGCATAGTTGCATATTATGTATGTTACATCATCCTGCTGTTGAGCATAGTTGCATGTTATGTATGTTACATCATCCTGCTGTTGAGCATAGTTGCATGTTATGTATGTTACATCATCCTGCTGTTGAGCATAGCATGTTGTGTATGTTACATCACCCTGCTGTTGAGCATAGCATGTTATGTATTTTACATCATCCTGCTGTTGATCATAGCATGTTATGTATGTTACATCACCCTGCTGTTGAGCATAGCATGTTATGTATGTTACATCATCCTGCTGTTGAGCATAGCATGTTGTGTATGTTACATAACCCTGCTGTTGATCATAGCATGTTATGTATGTTACATCATCCTGCTGTTGAGCATAGTATGTTGTGTATGTTACATCACCCTGCTGTTGAGCATAGCATGTTATGTATGTTACATCATCCTGCTGTTGAGCATAGTTGCGTTTTATGTATGTTACATCACCCTGCTGTTGAGCATAGTTGTATGTTATGTATGTTACATCATCCTGCTGTTGAGCATAGTTGCATGGTATGTATGTTACATCATCCTGCTGTTGAGCATAGTTAAATGTTATGTATGTTACATCATCCTGCTGTTGAGCATAGCATGTTGTGTATGTTACATCACCCTGCTGTTGAGCATAGCATGTTGTGTATGTTACATCACCCTGCTGTTGAGCATAGTTGCATGTTATGTATGTTACATCACCCTGCTGTTGAGCATAGCATGTTATGTATGTTACATCACCCTGCTGTTGAGCATAGTTGCATGTTATGTATGTTACATCATCCTGCTGTTGAGCATAGTTGCATGTTGTGTGTGTTACATCATCCTGCTGTTGAGCATAGTTGCATGTTATGTATGTTACATCATCCTACTGTTGAGCATAGTTGCATGTTATGTATGTTACATCACCCTGCTGTTGAGCATAGTTGCGTTTTATGTATGTTACATCACCCTGCTGTTGAGCATAGTTGTATGTTATGTATGTTACATCATCCTGCTGTTGAGCATAGTTGCATGGTATGTATGTTACATCATCCTGCTGTTGAGCATAGTTAAATGTTATGTATGTTACATCATCCTGCTGTTGAGCATAGCATGTTGTGTATGTTACATCACCCTGCTGTTGAGCATAGCATGCTGTTTATGTTACATTACCCTACTGTTGAGCATAGTTACATGTTACATCATCCTGCTTTTGAGCATAGCATGTTGTGTATGTTACATCACCCTGCTGTTGAGCATAGCATGTTGTGTCTGTTACATCATCCTGCTGTTGAGCATAGAATGCTGTGTATGTTACATCACCCTGCTGTTGAGCATAGCATGTTGTGTCTGTTACATCATCCTGCTGTTGAGCATAGTATGTTGTGTATGTTACATCACCCTGCTGTTGAGCATAGTTGCATGTTATGTATGATACATCATCCTGCTGTTGAGCATAGTTGCATGTTATGTATGTTACATCATTCTGCTGTTGAGCATAGTTGCATGTTATGTATGTTACATCATCCTGCTGTTGAGTATAGTTGCATGTTATGTATGTTACATCCTCCTGCTGTTGAGCATAGTTGCATGTTATGTATGTTACATCATCCTGCTGTTGAGTATAGTTGCATGTTATGTATGTTACATCACCCTGATGTTGAACATAGCATGTTGTGTATGATACATCACCCTGCTGTTGAGCATAGCATGTTGTGTATGATACATCACCCTGCTGTTGAGCATAGCATGTTATGTATGTTACATCACCCAGCAGCTGTGCATAGCATGTTGTGTATGTTACATAACCCTGCTGTTGAGCATAGCATGTTATGTATGTTACATCATCCTGCTGTTGAGCATATTTGCATTTTGTGTATGTTACATCACCCTGCTGTTGAGCATAGTTGCATGTTATGTATGTTACATCATCCTGCTGTTGAGCATAGTATGTTGTGTATGTTACATCACCCTGCTGTTGAGCATATCATGTTATGTATGCTACATCATCCTGCTGTTGAGCATAGTTGCATGTTATGTATGTTACATCACCCTGCTGTTGAGCATAGTTGTATGTTATGTATGTTACATCATCCTGCTGTTGAGCATAGTTTTATGGTATGTATGTTACATCATCCTGCTGTTGAGCATAGTTGCATGTTATGTATGTTACATCAGCCTGCTGTTGAGCATAGTTGCATGTTATGTATGTTACATCATCCTGATGTTGAGCATAGTTGCATGCTATGTATGTTACATCATCCTGCTGTTGAACATAGTTGCATGTTATGAATGTTACATCATCCTGCTGTTGAGCATAGCATGTTATGTATGTTACATCACCCTGCTGTTGAGCATAGCATGTTGTGTATGTTACATCACCCTGCTGTTGAGCATAGCATGTTATGTATGTTACATCACCCTGCTGTTGAGCATAGCATGTTATGTATGTTACATCACCCTGCTGTTGAGCATAGCATGTTGTGTATGTTACATCACCCTGCTGTTGAGCATAGTTGCATGTTATGTATGTTACATCATCCTGCTGTTGAGCATAGCATGCTGTTTATGTTACATTACCCTACTGTTGAGCATAGTTACATGTTACATCATCCTGCTTTTGAGCATAGCATGTTGTGTATGTTACATCACCCTGCTGTTGAGCATAGCATGTTGTGTCTGTTACATCATCCTGCTGTTGAGCATATAATGCTGTGTATGTTACATCACCCTGCTGTTGAGCATAGCATGTTGTGTCTGTTACATCATCCTGCTGTTGAGCATAGTATGTTGTGTATGTTACATCACCCTGCTGTTGAGCATAGTTGCATGTTATGTATGATACATCATCCTGCTGTTGAGCATAGTTGCATGTTATGTATGTTACATCATTCTGCTGTTGAGCATAGTTGCATGTTATGTATGTTACATCATCCTGCTGTTGAGTATAGTTGCATGTTATGTATGTTACATCATCCTGCTGTTGAGCATAGTTGCATGTTATGTATGTTACATCATCCTGCTGTTGAGTATAGTTGCATGTTATGTATGTTACATCACCCTGATGTTGAACATAGCATGTTGTGTATGATACATCACCCTGCTGTTGAGCATAGCATGTTGTGTATGATACATCACCCTGCTGTTGAGCATAGCATGTTATGTATGTTACATCACCCAGCAGCTGTGCATAGCATGTTGTGTATGTTACATAACCCTGCTGTTGAGCATAGCATGTTATGTATGTTACATCATCCTGCTGTTGAGCATATTTGCATTTTGTGTATGTTACATCACCCTGCTGTTGAGCATAGTTGCATGTTATGTATGTTACATCATCCTGCTGTTGAGCATAGTATGTTGTGTATGTTACATCACCCTGCTGTTGAGCATAGCATGTTATGTATGTTACATCATCCTGCTGTTGAGCATAGTTGCATGTTATGTATGTTACATCACCCTGCTGTTGAGCATAGTTGTATGTTATGTATGTTACATCATCCTGCTGTTGAGCATAGTTTTATGGTATGTATGTTACATCATCCTGCTGTTGAGCATAGTTGCATGTTATGTATGTTACATCAGCCTGCTGTTGAGCATAGTTGCATGTTATGTATGTTACATCATCCTGATGTTGAGCATAGTTGCATGTTATGTATGTTACATCATCCTGCTCTTGAACATAGTTGCATGTTATGAATGTTACATCATCCTGCTGTTGAGCATAGCATGTTATGTATGTTACATCACCCTGCTGTTGAGCATAGCATGTTGTGTATGTTACATCACCCTGCTGTTGAGCATAGCATGTTATGTATGTTACATCACCCTGCTGTTGAGCATAGCATGTTATGTATGTTACATCACCCTGCTGTTGAGCATAGCATGTTGTGTATGTTACATCACCCTGCTGTTGAGCATAGTTGCATGTTATGTATGTTACATCATCCTGCTGTTGAGCATAGTTGCATGTTATGTATGTTACATCATCCTGCTGTTGAGCATAGCATGTTATGTATGTTACATCACCCTGCTGTTGAGCATAGCATGTTGTGTATGTTACATCACCCTGCTGTTGAGCATACTTGCATGTTATGTATGTTACATCATCCTGCTGTTGAGCATAGCATGTTATGAATGTTACATCATCCTGCTGTTGAGCATAGTTGCATGTTATGTATGTTACATCACCCTGCTGTTGAGCATAGTTGAATGTTATGTATGTTACATCATCCTGCTGTTGAGCATAGTTGCATGTTATGTATGTTACATCACCCTGCTGTTGAGCATAGCGTGTTGTGTATGTTACATCACCCTGCTGTTGAGCATAGTTGCATGCTATGTATATTACATCACCCTGCTGTTGAGCATAGCGTATTGTGTATGTTACATCACCCTGCTGTTGAGCATAGTTGCATGTTATGTATGTTACATCACCCTGCTGTTGAGCATAGTTACATGTTATGTATGTTACTTCATCCTGCTGTTGAGCATAGTTGCATGTTATGTATGTTACATCACCCTGCTGTTGAGCATAGTTACATGTTATGTATGTTACTTCATCCTGCTGTTGAGCATAGCGTGTTGTGTATGTTACATCACCCTGCTGTTGAGCATAGTTACATGTTATGTATGTTACATCATCCTGCTGTTGAGCATAGCATGTTGTGTATGTTACATCACCCTGCTGTTGAGCATAGCATGTTGTGTATGTTACATCATCCTGCTGTTGAGCATAGTTACATGTTATGTATGTTACACCACCCTGCTGTTGAGCATAGTTAAATGTTATGTATGTTACATCATCCTGCTGTTGAGCATAGTTGCATGTTATGTATGTTACATCACCCTGCTGTTGAGCATAGCATGTTGTGTATGTTACATCACCCTGCTGTTGAGCATAGCATGTTGTGTATGTTACATCACCCTGCTGTTGAGCATAGTTGCATGTTATGTATGTTACATCACCCTGCTGTTGAGCATAGCATGTTATGTATGTTACATCACCCTGCTGTTGAGCATAGTTGCATGTTATGTATGTTACATCATCCTGCTGTTGAGCATAGTTGTATGTTATGTATGTTACATCATCCTGCTGTTGAGCATATTTGCATGTTATGTATGTTACATCACCCTGCTGTTGAGCATAGTTGCATGCTATGTATATTACATCACCCTGCTGTTGAGCATAGCGTGTTATGTATGTTACATCACCCTGCTGTTGAGCATAGTTACATGTTATGTATGTTACTTCATCCTGCTGTTGAGCATAGTTGCATGTTATGTATGTTACATCACCCTGCTGTTGAGCATAGTTACATGTTATGTATGTTACTTCATCCTGCTGTTGAGCATAGCGTGTTGTGTATGTTACATCACCCTGCTGTTGAGCATAGTTACATGTTATGTATGTTACATCATCCTGCTGTTGAGCATAGCATGTTGTGTATGTTACATCACCCTGCTGTTGAGCATAGCATGTTGTGTCTGTTACATCATCCTGCTGTTGAGCATAGCATGCTGTGTATGTTACATCATCATGCTGTTGAGCATAGCGTGTTGTATTTGTTACATCACCCTGCTGTTGAGCATAGCATGTTATGTATGTTACATCATCCTGCTGTTGAGCATAGCATGTTGTGTCTGTTACATCACCCTGCTGTTGAGCATAGTTGCATGTTATGTATGTTACATCACCCTGCTGTTGAGCATAGTTGCATGTTATGTATGTTACATCACCCTGCTGTTGAGCATAGTTGCATGTTATGTATGTTACATCACCCTGCTGTTGAGCATATCATGTTATGTATGTTACATCACCCTGCTGTTGAGTATATCATGTTATGTATGTTACATCACCCTGCTGTTGAGTATATCATGTTATGTATGTTACATCATCCTGCTGTTGAGCATAGCATGTTATGTATGTTACATCACCCTGCTGTTGAGCATAGTTGCATGTTATGTATGTTACATCATCCTGCTGTTGAGCATATCATGTTATTTATGTTACCTCACCCTGCTGTTGAGCATAGCATGGTGTGTATGTTACATCATCCTGCTGTTGAGCATAGTATGTTATGTATGTTACCTCACCCTGCTGTTGAGCATAGCATGGTGTGTATGTTACATCACCCTGCTGTTGAGCATAGCATGTTATGTATGTTACATCATCCTGCTGTTGAGCATAGCATGTTATGTATGTTACATCATCCTGCTGTTGAGCATAGTTGCATGTTATGTATGTTACATCATCCTGCTGTTGAGCATAGTTGCATGTTATGTATGTTACATCATCCTGCTGTTGAGCATAGCATGTTATGTATGTTACATCACCCTGCTGTTGAGCATGTTATGTATGTTACATCATCCTGCTGTTGAGCATAGCATATTGTGTATGTTACATCACCCTGCTGTTGAGCATAGCATGTTATGTATGTTACATCATCCTGCTGTTGAGCATAGCATGTTGTGTATGTTACATCACCCTGCTGTTGAGCATGTTATGTATGTTACATCATCCTGCTGTTGAGCATGTTATGTATGTTACATCATCCTGCTGTTTAGCATAGCATGCTGTGTATGTTACATCATCCTGCTGTTGAGCATAGTTGCATGTTATGTATGTTACATCATCCTGCTGTTGAGCATAGCATGGTGTGTATGTTACATCACCCTGCTGTTGAGCATGTTATGTATGTTACATCATCCTGCTGTTGAGCATAGCATGTTGTGTATGTTACATCACCCTGCTGTTGAGCATAGCATGTTGTGTATGTTACCTCACCCTGCTGTTGAGCATAGCATGCTGTGTATGTTACCTCACCCTGCTGTTGAGCATAGCATGTTATGTATGTTACATCATCCTGCTGTTGAGCATAGCATGTTGTGTATGTTACATCACCCTGCTGTTGAGCATGTTATGTATGTTACATCATCCTGCTGTTGAGCATAGCATGTTATGTATGTTACATCATCCTGCTGTTGAGCATAGCATGTTGTGTATGTTACATCACCCAGCAGCTGAGCATAGCATGTTGTGTATGTTACATAACCTTGCTGTTGAGCATAGCATGTTATGTATGTTACATCATCCTGCTGTTGAGCATATCATGTTACATTATGCTTCCTCTTGTTATTCAGACTTCATGTCAACATGTAGAGGTCACATCCATTTACTGTGCTCGTTCACGCGTTGTTTTCACCCATCTATGGCAAGCACTGATATTACCTGTCAACCCTGCTCTACTTCCCCAGATCCTCCATTTGATTGTGTGTACTTCATAAACGTTGTGCCGACCCGGCCTATTTGTGTCGTGTTCTGTGTAGTAATGTATGTAGTTGGGGAACTCGCTTGGCGTGAGGTACGGGGCGGGTCGGGCTATAATTAAAAGATCCAATTCACAATTTAAATTTTACATAAAGTTTAATTCTTATTTATTAACCTGTTTCAGATTCTGGATTAGCGTAATGCATAACGACAGCCTAAACACACAATAAACACATATGTGATGAGGGATATTAATTCGGATATATCATGCATATGTATCACACCCGTATATATAAAATTATATATATATTACGGAACGCATCACTGGTAGATAAAACCTGCTTACAAAGAATGTACGATATGTCCGTATTAATTCCACGTCATACTATCGCATGCGGGAATTATCGAGTCGTACAATTTCTTTAACATGATAGTAGTATAGTGTGAAGTAGCAGGACCCGCAGGCTGAGGATCGAGGATCCACGACGTCACAAAATGGCGGCCAAGATGGCCGCATATCCGTTTCCGGTTCAAAATGGCGGCATATCCTTTTCAGGTCAAAATGGCGACATAACCTGTTCCCGTCAAAATGGCGGAGTTTCCGTTTCAAAATATCCCTAAGTATAGTGTGAAGTAGCCCAAGACCCAAGCTGAGGATCGAGGATCCATGACGTCACAAAATGGCGGCATATCCGGTTCCGGTCAAAATGGCGGCATATCCGATTCCGGTCAAAATGGAGACATAACCGGTTCCCGTCAAAATGGCGAAGTTTCCGTTTCAAAATATCCCTAATTTTCGCGCGTTAAGTGTAATGAAGTCACCAAACTTACGGTAAAATGGCTGCGCCTCCGGTAAAATGGTTGCGTTTCCGCATCCGGTAAAATGGGATCATTTAAAGGGAATAAGAGGTCGAGTTTCCCCTGCGGGGTCAACCCATATATGTCAAAACTGGTCTTATCTCGATCCGCACCGCGTCCTGGTATGTACGTGTTGCTATGATGATGAAAATACCGAAGTTTCGATAAAATGTTGATTAGGAAGAGTTGTTCCAATTCCTTGTCTCATTATCGCTCCTACATACTTCAAATGCACCCATCATGCCGACAAATAAGCTCATCACGTACACTGTATGTGTGTACTATTGCACCAAGACCACTACTAATCCACCATTCAGGACACAATATACCCTGAGGAGTAGATATGCTTTCATGAGGAGTTGAAAAGAGTAAGCGACGAGTCAAAATGAGGACAATAAGCATGTGTATAGTAACTAAATAGGTGGCGTTACGTATAAATATGTACACATTATCGCCCGCTCAAACTCAACACCTCCCATACATTTTATAGACGATAACACATGTTGATATATTGTTAAATTTGCTTTAATCGTTCATAAATTATTATTATTATTAAAGACACACCAAAATACAGGTAGTCCCGGTCAATGTTATAAATCCTAGCATGTAGCACAACTTGTGAATAGTTTGTTAATCTTTTAATAGTTATTGAATTTGCCACCGATGATTACAATTTTCGTGCGTTTTTTCTTCCTCTCCATTTCGCTCTCTGCCCACCTTTCTGCCTGCTGCATCCGCGTTAATCTAGTATCGATCTCTATGCCTGCTCCTGCTCCTGCCTGTGCATGATCAGAATGTATGCCAGTGTCGTATCTTTACATCCGCTCGCAGTTATTTCCGGAAGTTCGAATCGTTTCGAACAAGTACTTTCTCTGATTAGTGGCATATTTCCATGCCCCCTCTTTATCGTAGTCATCGATCATCTTTAGATCCGCTGCAGTCTTCTTAATCGCAGTATAAACTGGATCGCGTAGGAGACCATGCACCCATTCCACTTTTAACATGAAATCTTCCACCAATCACTTCCTGTACTTGGATCTCATATTCCGGAATACCGTGCGTCTAGCTGCGTTCTCCGTAGCTCCCTGTGTCCGCATGTAATCTTTCACCTTCTCCTCAAATTCCGATTGGCACTGATCAAACACTCAGTCTACGATACAGTACCACGGATAGATAACATCAGACTCCTCCTCTTCGCTGGAATCTTCGTCATTACTGGAATCTTCGCCACTCGCGTCATCGGAATTTGACATATCCACATCATCGATCGTACCCAATACATCCTTCTCGTATTCATTCTCATCGACATGAAGCGTTCGTTTATGGCGAAGCATATTGTCTTTCCGCATGAATCGTTTCGAGCATATATCGCAACTGTACATGTCGAGGTCTCGCTAAGGAATGGGGAGTGAGGAGGCGCGCTTTACTTTATGTAAATTTTGACGGGAACCGGTTATGTCGCCATTTTGACCTGAAAAGGATATGCCGCCATTTTGAACCGGAAACGGATATGCCGCCATCTTGGCCGCCATTTTGTGACGTCATGGATCCTCGCTCCTCAGCTTGCGGGTCCTGCTACTTCACACTACACCACTATACTACTATTATTCCAATGTTAACCATTCCTACAAAGATAAAACATTCGCATAGTACATATAATGTTGGTCACAGTGATGCATTAAATGTGACGGAACAGTTAGCAACAAATAGCCTTTGTAGACAATGCATTTCTATATAGGCCTATATAACGACTACGTAAAATAATATGAATATGTACAATAATATATAATGAAATAGTTCAATAGATTATCTCGTATATTCAAGATAACACGTGTACACATATGTAATCATATAATTCGATTCATGAATTTGTAAAACGATACTGCAGCACTTATATTTGTAATAATACGGCTGAGCATAGCAAACGTACGTATATTTAACACTTATATATCCATTCATTTTGCCTGCTTAGAATACAGATAAATAAAATGGATTAACAATGATACGAGCACATAGTTAACAGGCTTTTCATTGTCTTCAAGTCACCATTTTTATGAGTGTCCGTTTTTGTTTCACTGTGTTACGCTAATTGCGGGTATACGTTGTATGTCGTATTTAGACAATTGTTTATTAGAACTATTGAAACAGTAGCTTGATAGTACCTTGATAAAGTGGCTGACGGGAAGTCAATGCGATAAATCCATAAAACCATACAATCTAGTGCGAAATCGATGCTTATTAAAGAGAATAAAAGTATATTAGAGACTCATACCTATTATTAAAAGATCCAATTTATTTATCGTCGCTACCGGTTGCCCCCATATGAGCGACGCATCCTGAAGAGATGTGTCGTTTTCGATTTTGTAGAATAGTGCAATGATACAGACAGAGACCCATTCCAGAGTCTCCTCCGGTTCTTTTACGTGCACGGTGTAAAGCACCGACACGAGACCTCGGTTTAACGTCCCATCTGAAATACTGTTAATTTTTATTATGGTCAGACGGGGGATCGAACATGCGATCCCTGGACTACCAGTCCAGCGTGTTAACCACTGGACTACAGCGTAATGTATCCAGAATATCGGGGTATAAAATTATAAGCTAATGCTGGATTCAAACGCACACCTACCCAGATTGGGCAGCCAATGGGTGAATTTTGAAACACCCACCTATCCAGATTGGGCAGCCAATGGGTGAATTTTGAATATTCAATGCCCGGTGGCGTACATCCCTGTGGCAGACGCCTGGCCGACACGTTTATTATGTATCCAAATATGCCACAGAACAAACAATTAATGTTTATACTGCTTGACACTAATCTCCTGTCATCATATTGCGCAGACGAGTGATATAGATGTTGCACAGTAACTATCTAGTGTGAATGGCAGTAATTATCTGTGTAAAGATATGAAGTATTTGATGTGCTTAATTGTAACGAACAAATATTCTAAATTCTAAATATATAAACTCTTTGAAATTTACTAAGGTTGAAAAAGGTTACTTATTAGTTATGAAATTGACTCCCTTATTGTATATACAAATTTCACATCTAATAACTCGATAGCAGTTGCCTAAATGGTCACATCGACAATATGTCGATTGTCTGGAACGAACGACCTGGCTAGCACCCTCAGAATAACATCTCATCATTGTCTGGAGGAACGACCTGGCTAGCACCCGCATGATAACATTTCCTCATTGTCTGGAGGAACGACCTGGCTAGCACCCGCAGGATAACATCTCCTCATTGCCTGGAGGAACGACCTGGCTAGCACCCGCAGGATAACATCTCCTCATTGCCTGGAGGAACGACCTGGCTAGCACCCGCAGGATAACATCTCCTCATTGCCTGGAGGAATGACCTGCCTAACACCCGCAGGATAACATCTCCTCATTGCCTGGAGGAACGACCTGGCTAGCACCCTCAGAATAACATCTCATCATTGTCTGGAGGAACGACCTAGCTAGCACCCGCATGATAACATTTCCTCATTGTCTGGAGGAACGACCAGGCTAGCACCCGCAGGATAACATCTCCTCATTGCCTGGAGGAACGACCTGGCTAGCACCGCAGGATAACATCTCCTCATTGCCTGGAGGAACGACCTGGCTAGCACCCGCAGGATAACATCTCCTCATTGCCTGGAGGAACGACCTGGCTAGCACCCGCAGGATAACATCTCCTCATTGCCTGGAGGAACGACCTGGCTAGCACCCGCAGGTTAACATTTCCTCATTGTCTGGAGGAACGACCTGGCTAGCACCAGCAGGATAACATCTCCTCATTGCCTGGAGGAACGACCTGGCTAGCACCCGCAGGATAACATTTACTCATTGTCTGGAGGAACGACCTAGCTAGCACCCGCAGGATAACATTTCCTCATTGCCTGGAGGAACGACCTGGCTAGCAATCGCAGAATAACGTCTCCTTATTGCCTGGAGGAACGACCTGGCTAGCAACCGCAGGATAACGTCTCCTTATTGCCTGGAGGACCGACCTGGCTAACACCAGCAGGATAACATTTCCTCATTGCCTGGAGGAACGACCTGGCTAGCACCCGCAGGATAACATTTCCTCATTGCCTGGAGGAACGACCTGTCTAGCACCCGCAGGATAACATTTCCTCATTGCCTGGAGGAACGACCTGGCTAGCACCCGCAGGATAACATTTCCTCATTGCCTGAAGGAACGACCTGGCTAGCACCCGCAGGATAACATCTCCTCATTGCCTGGAGGAAAGACCTGGCTAGCACCCGCAGGATAACATCTCCTCATTGCCAGGGGGAACGACCTGGCTAGCACCCGCAGGATAACATCTCCTCATTGCCTGGAGGAATGACCTGGCTAACACCAGCAGGATAACATTTCCTAGTTGCCTGGAGGAACGACCTGTCTAGCACCCGCAGGATAACATCTCCTCATTGCCTGGAGGAACGACCTGGCTAGCACCAGCAAGATAAAATTTCCTCATTGCCTGGAGGAACGACCTGGCTAGCACCGCAGGATAACATTTCCTCATTGTCTGGAGGAACGACCTGGCTAGCACTCGCAGGATAACATTTCCTCATTGTCTGGAGGAACGACCTGGCTAGCACCCGCATGATAACATCTCCTCATTGCCTGGAGGAACGACCTGGCTAGCACCCGCAGGATAACATTTCCTTATTGCCTGGAGGAACGACCTGGCTAGCACAAGCAGGATCACGTCTCCTCATTGCCTGGAGGAAGGACATGGCTAGCACCCGCAGGATAACATCTCCTCATTGTCTGGAGGAACGACCTGGCTAGCACCCGCAGGATAACATCTCCTCATTGCCTGGAGGAACTACCTGACTAGCACCCGCAGGATAAAATGTCCTCATTGCCTGGAGGAACGACCTGGCTAGCACCCGCAGGATAACATTTCCTCATTGCCTGGAGGAACGACCTGGCTAGCACCCGCAGGATAACATTTCCTCATTGTCTGGAGGAACGACCTGGCTAGCACCAGCAGGATAACATTTCATCATTGCCTGGAGGAACGACCTGGCTAGCACCCGCAGGATAACATTTCCTCATTGTCTGGAGGAACGACCTAGCTAGCACACGCAGGATAACATTTCCTCATTGCCTGGAGGAACGACCTGGCTAGCAACCGCAGAATAACGTCTCCTTATTGCCTGGAGGAACGACCTGGCTAGCAACCGCAGGATAACGTCTCCTTATTGCCTGGAGGACCGACCTGGCTAACACCAGCAGGATAACATTTCCTCATTGCCTGGAGGAACGACCTGGCTAGCACCCGCAGGATAACATTTCCTCATTGCCTGGAGGAACGACCTGTCTAGCACCCGCAGGATAACATTTCCTCATTGCCTGGAGGAACGACCTGGCTAGCACCCGCAGGATAACATCTCCTAATTGCCTGGAGGAACGACCTGGCTAGCACCCGCAGGATAACATCTCCTCATTGCCTGGAGGAATGACCTGGCTAACACCAGCAGGATAACATTTCCTCATTGCCTGGAGGAACGACCTGTCTAGCACCCGCAGGATAACATCTCCTCATTGCCTGGAGGAACGACCTGGCTAGCACCCGCAGGATAACATTTCATCATTGTCTGGAGGAACGACCTGGCTAGCACTAGCAGGATAAAATTTCCTCATTGTCTGGAGGAACGACCTGGCTAGCACCCGCAGGATAACATCTCCTCATTGCTTGGAGGAACGACCTGGCTAGCACCCGCAGGATAACATTTCCTTATTGCCTGGAGGAACGACCTGGCTAGCACAAGCAGGATAACATTTCCTCATTGTCTGGAGGAACGACCTGGCTAGCACCCGCAGGATACCATCTCCTCATTACCTGGAGGAACGACCTGGCTAGCACCCGCAGGATAACATTTCCTTATTGCCTGGAGGAACGACCTGGCTAGCACAAGCAGGATCACGTCTCCTCATTGCCTGGAGGAAGGACCTGGCTAGCACCCGCAGGATAACATCTCCTCATTGTCTGGAGGAACGACCTGGCTAGCACTCGCAGGATAACATCTCCTCATTGCCTGGAGGAACGACCTGACTAGCACCCGCAGGATAACATTTCCTCATTGCCTGGAGGAACGACCTGGCTAGCACCCGCAGGATAACATTTCCTCATTGCCTGGAGGAACGACCTGGCTAGCACCCGCAGGATAACATTTCCTCATTGTCTGGAGGAACGACCTGGCTAGTACTAGCAGGATAACATTTCATCATTGCCTGGAGGAACGACCTGGCTAGCAACCGCAGGATAACGTCTCCTTATTGCCTGGAGGAACGACCTGGCTAACACCAGCATGATAACATTTCCTCATTGCCTGGAGGAACGACCTGGCTAGCACCCGCAGGATAACATATCCTCATTGCCTGGAGGAACGACCTGTCTAGCACTCGCAGGATAACATTAACTCATTGTCTGGAGGAACGACCTGGCTAGCACCCGCAGGTTAACATCTCCTCAATGCCTGGAGGAACGACCTGGCTAGCACCCGCAGGATAACAACTCCTCATTGACTGGAGGAACGAACTGGCTAGCACCCGCAGGATAACATCTCCTCCTTACCTGGAGGAACGACCTGGCTAGCACCCGCAGGATAACATCTCCTCATTGTCTGGAGGAACGACCTGGCTAGCACCCGCAGGATAACATCTCCTCATTGCCTGGAGGAACGACCTGGCTAGCACCCGCAGGATAACATTTCCTCATTGCCTGGAGGAACGACCTGGCTAGCACCCGCAGGATAACATCTCCTCATTGCCTGGAGGAACGACCTGGCTAGCACCCGCAGGATAACATCTCCTCATTGCCTGGAGGAACGACCTGGCTAGCACCCGCAGGATAACATCTCCTCATTGCCTGGAGGAACGACCTGGCTAGCACCCGCAGGATAACATCTCATTGCCTGGAGGAATGACCTGGCTAACACCAGCAGGATAACATTTCCTCATTGCCTGGAGGAACGACCTGGCTAGCACCCGCAGGATAACATCTCCTCATTGCCTGGAGGAACGACCTGGCTAGCACCAGCAGGATAACATTTCCTCATTGCCTGGAGGAACGACCTGGCTAGCACCCGCAGGATAACATTTCTCATTGCCTGGAGGAACGACCTGGCTAGCACCCGCAGGATAACATTTCCTCATTGCCTGGAGGAACGACCTGGCTAGCACCCGCAGGATAACATCTCCTCATTGCCTGGAGGAACGACCTGGCTAGCACCAGCAGGATAACATCTCCTCATTGCCTGGAGGAACGACCTGGCTAGCACCCGCAGGATAACATTTCCTCATTGCCTGGAGGAACGACCTGGCTAGCACCCGCAGGATAACATCTCCTCATTGCCTGGAGGAACGACCTGGTTAGCACCCGCAGGATAACATCTCCTCATTGCCTGGAGGAACGACCTGGCTAGCACCCGCAGGATAACATCTCCTCATTGCCTGGAGGAACGACCTGGCTAGCACCCGCAGGATAACATCTCCTCATTGCCTGGAGGAACGACCTGGCTAGCACCCGCAGGATAACATCTCCTCATTGCCTGGAGGAACGACCTGGCTAGCACCGCAGGATAACATTTCCTCATTGCCTGGAGGAACGACCTGGCTAGCACCCGCAGGATAACATCTCCTCATTGCCTGGAGGAACGACCTGGCTAGCACCCGCAGGATAACATTCCTCATTGCCTGGAGGAACGACCTGGCTAGCACCGCAGGATAACATTCCTCATTGTCTGGAGGAACGACCTGGCTAGCACCCGCAGGATAACATCTCCTCATTGCCTGGAGGAACGACCTGGCTAGCACCCGCAGGATAACATCTCCTCATTGCCTGGAGGAACGACCTGGCTAGCACCCGCAGGATAACATCTCCTCATTGCCTGGAGGAACGACCTGGCTAGCACCCGCAGGATAACATCTCCTCATTGCCTGGAGGAATGACCTGGCTAGCACCCGCAGGATAACATTTCCTCATTGCCTGGAGGAACGACCTGGCTAGCACAATCAGGATAACATCTCCTCATTGCCTGGAGGAACGACCTGGCTAGCACCAGCAGGTTAACATCTCCTCATTGCCTGGAGGAACGACCTGGCTAGCATCAGCAGGATAACATCTCCTTATTGCCTGGAGGAACGACCTGGCTAGCACCCGCAGGATAACATTTCCTCATTGTCTGGAGGAACGACCTGGCTA
>CM026388.1:52340116-52363033 GCA_014843695.1 Archivesica marissinica | reverse complement strand
AGAGAGTCTTCATCCACCAATAATAGCTGCATAGTCCTCATCCACCAATAATAGCTGCATAGTCTTCATCCACCAATAATAGCTAGATAGTCTTCACCCACCAATAATAGCTGCAGAGTCTTCATCCACCAATAATCCATAGAGAGTCTTCATCCACCAATAATAACTGCAGAGTCTTCATCCACCAATAATACATAGAGAGTGTTCATCCACCAATTAATAGCTGCATAATCTTCATCCACCAATAATATCTGCATATTCTTCATCCACCAATAATATCTAGATAGTCTTCACCCACAAATAATAGCTGCAGAGTCTTCATCCACCAATAATACATAGAGAGTCTTCATCCATCAATAATAGCTAGAGAGTCTTCATCCAACAAATAATAGCTGCATATTCTTCATCCACCAATAATAGCTAGAGAGTCTTCATCCATCAATAATAGTTAGAGAGTCTTCATCCATCAATAATAGTTAGAGATTCTTCATCAACCAATAATAGCTGCATAGTCTTCATCCACCAATAATAGATAGAGAGTATTCATCCACCAAAAATAGCTAGAGAGTCTTCGTCCACCAATAATAGCTGCAGAGTCTTCATCCACCAATAATAGTTGCATCGTCTTCATCCACCAATAATACATAGAGAGTCTTCATCCATCAATAATAGTTGCAGAGTCTTCATCCACCAATAATAGATGCATATTCTTCATCCATCAATAATAGTTGCAGAGTCTTCATCCACCAATAATAGATGCAGAGTCTTCATCCACCAATAATAGCTAGAGAGTCTTCATCCATCAATAATAGTTGCAGAGACTTCATCCACCAATAATAGCTGCATAGTCTTCATCCACCGATAATTGCTGCATAGACTTCATCCATCAATAATAGTCGCATAGTCTTCATCTTCCAATAATACCGAGAGAGTCTTCATCCACCAATAATAGCTGCAGAGTCTTCATCCACCAATAATAGCTAGAATGTCTTCATTCACCTATAATAGCTATAGAGTCTTCATCCACCAATACTAGCTGCTGAGTCTTCATCCACCAATAATAGTTGAGAGTCTTCATCCACCAATAATAGCTGCAGATTCTTCATCAACCAATAATAGCTGCATAGTCTTCATCCACCAATAATAGTTAGAGAGCCTTCATCCACCAATAATAGCTAGAGAGTCTTCGTCCATCAATAATAGTTAGAGAGTCTTCATCCACCAATAACAGCTGCATAGTCTTCATCCACCAATAATAGTTAGAGAGTCTTCATCCACCAATAATAGTTAGAGAGTCTTCATCAAACAATAATAGTTAGAGAGTCTTCATCCACCAATAATACCTAGAGAGTCTTCATCCACCAATAATACATAGAGAGTCTTCATCCACCAATAATAATTAGAGAGTCTTCACCAATTATACCTAGAGAGTCTTCATCCACAAATAATACATAGAGAGTTTTCATGCACCAATAATACCTAGAGAGTCTTCATCCACCAATCATAGCTGCAGAGTCTTCATCCACCAATAATAATTAGAGAGTCTTCACCAATTATACCTAGAGAGTCTTCATCCACCAATAATAGCTGCAGAATCGTCATCCACCAATAAGAGCTGCAGAGTCTTCATCCATCAATAATAGCTAGAGAGTCTTCATCCCTCAATAATTGTTAGAGAATCTTCATCCACCAATAATAGTTAGAGAGTCTTCATCCATCAATAATATCTAGAGAGTCTTCAACCATCAATAATAGCTAGAGAGCCTTCATCCACGAATAACAGGTGCAGAGTCGTCATCCACCAATAATAGCTGCATAGTCGTCATCCACCAATAATAGTTAGAGAGTCGTCATCCACCCAATAGTGCAGAGTCTTCATCCACCAAAATAGTTAGAGTCTTAATCCACCAATAATAGTTAGAGTCTTCATCCACCAATAATAGCACAGAGTCTTCATCCACCAATAAAAGCTAGAGAGTCTTCATCCACCAATAATAGTTAGAGAGTCTTCATCCACCAATAATAGCTGCATAGTCTCATCCACCAATAATAGATAGATAGCCTTCACCCACCAATAATAGATGCAGAGTCTTCATCCACCAATAATACATATAGAGTCTTCATCCACCAATAACAGCCGCATAGTCTTCATCCACCAATAATACATAAGAGTCTTCATCCACCAATAATAGCTACAGAATCTTCATCCACCAATAATAGCTAGAGAATCTTCCCCACCAATAACACCTAGAGACTCTTCATCCACCAATAATAGCTAGAGTCTTCATCCACCAATAACAGCTGCAGAGTCTTCATCCACCAATAACAGCTAGAGAGTCTTCATCCACCAATAATAGTTAGAGAGTCTTCATCAACCAATAATAGCTGCATAGTCTTCATCCACCAATAATAGATAGAGAGTATTCATCCACCAATAATAGCTAGAGAGTCTTTGTCCACCAATAATAGTTAGAGAGTCTTCATCCACCAATAACAGCTGCATAGTCTTCACCAACCAATAATAACAGAGAGTCTTCATCCACCAATAATAGTTAGAGAGTCTTCATCAACCAATAATAGCTACATAGTCTTCATCCACCAATAATAGATAGAGAGTATTCATCCACCAATAATACCTAGAGAGTCTTCATCCACCAATAATACATAGAGAGTCTTCATCCACCAATAATAGCTGCAGAGTCTTCATCCACCAATAATAGTTAGAGAGTCTTCACCAATAATACCTAGAGAGTCTTCATCCACCAATAATACATAGAGAGTCTTCATCCACCAATAATACCTGCAGAGTCTTCATCCACCAATAATACATAGAGAGTCTTCATCCACCAATAATAATTAGAGAGTCTTCACCAATAATAGCTGCAGAGTCTTCATCCACCAATAATAGATAGAGAGTCTTCATCCACCAATAATACCTAGAGAGTCTTCATCCACCAATAATAGCTGCAGAGTCTTCATCCACCAATAATAGCTACAGAGTCTTCACCAATAATAACTACAGAGTCTTCATCCACCAATAATAGCTACAGAGTCTTCATCCACCAATAATAGTTAGAGAGTCTTCATCCACCAATAATAGCTAGAGAGTCTTCATCCACCAATAATACCTAGAGAGTCTTCATCCACCAATAATACATAGAGAGTCTTCATCCACCAATAATACATAGAGAGTCTTCATCCACCAATAATAATTAGAGAGTCTTCACCAATAATAACAGAGAGTCTTCATCCACAAATAATACATAGAGAGTCTTCATCCACCAATAATACCTAGAGAGTCTTCATCCACCAATAATAGCTGCAGAGTCTTCATCCACCAATAATAATTAGAGAGTCTTACCACCAATAATACTAAGAGTCATCATCCACCAATAATAGCTACAGAGTCTTCATCCACCAATAATAGCTACAGAGTCTTCATCCATCAATAATAGTTAGAGAGTCTTCATCCACCAATAATAGCTGCATAGTCTTCATCCACCAATAATCCATAGAGAGTCTTCATCCACCAATAATAGTTGCAGAGTCTTCATCCACCAATAATACATAGAGAGTGTTCATCCACAAAATAATAGCTGCAGAGTCTTCATCCACCAATAATAGTTAGAGAGTCTTCACCAATAATACCTAGAGAGTCTTCATCCACCAATAATAGGTAGAGAGTCTTCATCCACCAATAATAGCTGCATAGTCCTCATTCACCAATAATAGCTGCATAGTCTTCATCCACCAATAATAGCTAGATAGTCTTCACCCACCAATAATAGCTGCAGAGTCTTCATCCACCAATAATCCATAGAGAGTCTTCATCCACCAATAATAACTGCAGAGTCTTCATCCACCAATAATACATAGAGAGTGTTCATCCACCAATTATTAGCTGCATAGTCTTCATCTACCAATAATATCTGCTTATTCTTCATCCACCAATAATAGCTAGATAGTCTTCACCCACAAATAATAGCTGCAGAGTCTTCACCCACCAATAATACATAGAGAGTGTTCATCCACCAATAATAGTTAGAGAGTCTTCATCCACCAATAATAGCTGCAGAGTCTTCATCCACCAATAATCCATATAGAGTCTTCATCCACCAATAATAGATGCATAGTCTTCATCCACCAATAATACATAGAGAGTGTTCATCCACCAAATAATAGCTGCATAGTCTTCATCCAACAATAATAGCTAGATAGCCTTCACCCACCAATAATAGCTGCAGAGTCTTCATCCACCAATAATCCATATAGAGTCTTCATCCACCAATAATAGCTGCATAGTCTTCATCCACCAATAATACATAGAGAGTGTTCATCCACCAAATAATAGCTGCAGAGTCTTCATCCACCAATAATAATTAGAGAGTCTTCACCAATAATACCTAGAGAGTCTTCATCCACCAATAACAGCTGCAGAGTCTTCATCCACCAATAATAGCTAGAGATTCTTCATCCATCACTAATAGTTAGAGAATCTTCATCAACCAATACTAGCTGCATAGTCTTCATCCACCAATAATAGATAGAGAGTATTCATCCACCAATAATAGCTAGAGAGTCTTCGTCCACCAATAATAGTTAGAGAGTCTTCATCCACCAATAACAGCTGCATAGTCTTCACCAACCAATAATAACTGCAGAGTCTTCATCCACCAATAATAGTTAGAGAGTCGTCATCCACCAATAATAGTTAGAGAGTCTTCATCCACCAATAATAGTTAGAGAGTCTTCATCCACCAATAATACCTAGAGAGACTTCATCCACCAATAATACATAGAGAGTCTTCATCCACCAATAATACATAGAGAGTCTTCATCCACCAATAATAATTAGAGAGTCTTCACCAATTATACCTAGAGAGTCTTCATCCACAAATAATACATAGAGAGTCTTCATCCACCAATAATACCTAGAGAGTCTTCATCCACCAATAATAGCTGCAGAGTTTTCATCCACCAATAATAATTAGAGAGTCTTCACCAATTATACATAGAGAGTCTTCATCCACCAATAATAGCTGCAGAGTCGTCATCCATCAATAATAGCTGCAGAGTCTTCATCCATCAATAATAGCTAGAGAGTCTTCATCCACCAATTATAGCTGCATAGTCATCATCCACCAATAATAGTTAGAGAGTCTTCATCCACCAATAATAGCTGCATAGTCGTCATCCACCAATAATAGTTAGAGAATCTTCATCCACCAATAATAGTTAGAGAGTCTTCATCCACCAATAATAGTTAGAGAGTCTTCATCCATCAATAATAGCTAAAGAGTCTTCATCCATCAATAATAGCTAGAGAGTCTTCACCCACGAATAACAGGTGCAGAGTCATCATCCACCAATAATAGCTGCATAGTCGTCATCAACCAATAATAGTTAGAGAGTCTTCATCCACCAATAATATTTGCAGAGTCTTCATCCACCAATAATAGTTAGAGAGTCTTCATCCACCAATAATAGTTAGAGAGTCTTCATCCACCAATAATAGTTAGAGAATCTTCATCCACCAATAATAGCTGCATAGTCTTCATCCACCAATAATCCATAGAGAGTCTTCATCCACCAATAATAGTTGCAGAGTCTTCATCCACCAATAATACATAGAGAGTGTTCATCCACCAATAATAGCTGCAGAGTCTTCATCCACCAATAATAGTTAGAGAGCCTTCATCCACCAATAATAGCTAGAGAGTCTTCATCCACCAATAATAGCTGCATAGTCCTCATCCACCAATAATAGCTGCATAGTCTTCATCCACCAATAATAGCTAGATAGTCTTCACCCACCAATAATAGCTGCAGAGTCTTCATCCACCAATAATCCATAGAGAGTCTTCATCCACCAATAATAACGGCAGAGTCTTCATCCACCAATAATACATAGAGAGTGTTCATCCACCAATTAATAGCTGCATAATCTTCATCCACCAATAATATCTGCATATTCTTCATCCACCAATAATATCTAGATAGTCTTCACCCACAAATAATAGCTGCAGAGTCTTCATCCACCAATAATACATAGAGAGTCTTCATCCATCAATAATAGCTAGAGAGTCTTCATCCAACAAATAATAGCTGCATATTCTTCATCCACCAATAATAGCTAGAGAGTCTTCATCCATCAATAATAGTTAGAGAGTCTTCATCCATCAATAATAGTTAGAGATTCTTCATCAACCAATAATAGCTGCATAGTCTTCATCCACCAATAATAGATAGAGAGTATTCATCCACCAATAATAGCTAGAGAGTCTTCGTCCACCAATAATAGCTGCAGAGTCTTCATCCACCAATAAAAGTTGCATCGTCTTCATCCACCAATAATACATAGAGAGTCTTCATCCATCAATAATAGTTGCAGAGTCTTCATCCACCAATAATAGATGCATATTCTTCATCCATCAATAATAGTTGCAGAGTCTTCATCCACCAATAATAGATGCAGAGTCTTCATCCACCAATAATAGCTAGAGAGTCTTCATCCATCAATAATAGTTGCAGAGACTTCATCCACCAATAATAGCTGCATAGTCTTCATCCACCGATAATTGCTGCATAGACTTCATCCATCAATAATAGTCGCATAGTCTTCATCTTCCAATAATACCGAGAGAGTCTTCATCCACCAATAATAGCTGCAGAGTCTTCATCCACCAATAATAGCTAGAATGTCTTCATTCACCTATAATAGCTATAGAGTCTTCATCCACCAATAATAGCTGCTGAGTCTTCATCCACCAATAATAGTTGAGAGTCTTCATCCACCAATAATAGCTGCAGATTCTTCATCAACCAATAATAGCTGCATAGTCTTCATCCACCAATAATAGTTAGAGAGCCTTCATCCACCAATAATAGCTAGAGAGTCTTCGTCCACCAATAATAGTTAGAGAGTCTTCATCCACCAATAACAGCTGCATAGTCTTCATCCACCAATAATAGTTAGAGAGTCTTCATCCACCAATAATAGTTAGAGAGTCTTCATCAAACAATAATAGTTAGAGAGTCTTCATCCACCAATAATACCTAGAGAGTCTTCATCCACCAATAATACATAGAGAGTCTTCATCCACCAATAATAATTAGAGAGTCTTCACCAATTATACCTAGAGAGTCTTCATCCACAAATAATACATAGAGAGTTTTCATCCACCAATAATACCTAGAGAGTCTTCATCCACCAATCATAGCTGCAGAGTCTTCATCCACCAATAATAATTAGAGAGTCTTCACCAATTATACCTAGAGAGTCTTCATCCACCAATAATAGCTGCAGAATCGTCATCCATCAATAAGAGCTGCAGAGTCTTCATCCATCAATAATAGCTAGAGAGTCTTCATCCATCAATAATTGTTAGAGAATCTTCATCCACCAATAATAGTTAGAGAGTCTTCATCCATCAATAATAGCTAGAGAGTCTTCAACCATCAATAATAGCTAGAGAGCCTTCATCCACGAATAACAGGTGCAGAGTCGTCATCCACCAATAATAGCTGCATAGTCGTCATCCACCAATAATAGTTAGAGAGTCGTCATCCACCAATAATAGTTGCAGAGTCTTCATCCACCAATAATAGTTAGAGTCTTAATCCACCAATAATAGTTAGAGTCTTCATCCACCAATAATAGCTGCAGATTCTTCATCCATCAATAATAGTTAGAGAGTCTTCATCCATCAATAATAGTTAGAGATTCTTCATCAACCAATAATAGCTGCATAGTCTTCATCCACCAATAATAGATAGAGAGTATTCATCCACCAATAATAGCTAGAGAGTCTTCGTCCACCAATAATAGCTGCAGAGTCTTCATCCACCAATAATAGTTGCATCGTCTTCATCCACCAATAATACATAGAGAGTCTTCATCCACCAATAATAGTTGCATATTCTTCATCCATCAATAATAGTTGCAGAGTCTTCATCCACCAATAATAGATGCATATTCTTCATCCATCAATAATAGTTGCAGAGTCTTCATCCACCAATAATAGATGCAGAGTCTTCATCCACCAATAATAGCTAGAGAGTCTTCATCCATCAATAATAGTTGCAGAGACTTCATCCACCAATAATAGCTGCATAGTCTTCATCCACCGATAATTGCTGCATAGACTTCATCCATCAATAATAGTCGCATAGTCTTCATCTTCCAATAATACCGAGAGAGTCTTCATCCACCAATAATAGCTGCAGAGTCTTCATCCACCAATAATAGCTAGAATGTCTTCATTCACCTATAATAGCTATAGAGTCTTCATCCACCAATACTAGCTGCTGAGTCTTCATCCACCAATAATAGTTGAGAGTCTTCATCCACCAATAATAGCTGCAGATTCTTCATCAACCAATAATAGCTGCATAGTCTTCATCCACCAATAATAGTTAGAGAGCCTTCATCCACCAATAATAGCTAGAGAGTCTTCGTCCATCAATAATAGTTAGAGAGTCTTCATCCACCAATAACAGCTGCATAGTCTTCATCCACCAATAATAGTTAGAGAGTCTTCATCCACCAATAATAGTTAGAGAGTCTTCATCAAACAATAATAGTTAGAGAGTCTTCATCCACCAATAATACCTAGAGAGTCTTCATCCACCAATAATACATAGAGAGTCTTCATCCACCAATAATAATTAGAGAGTCTTCACCAATTATACCTAGAGAGTCTTCATCCACAAATAATACATAGAGAGTTTTCATGCACCAATAATACCTAGAGAGTCTTCATCCACCAATCATAGCTGCAGAGTCTTCATCCACCAATAATAATTAGAGAGTCTTCACCAATTATACCTAGAGAGTCTTCATCCACCAATAATAGCTGCAGAATCGTCATCCACCAATAAGAGCTGCAGAGTCTTCATCCATCAATAATAGCTAGAGAGTCTTCATCCCTCAATAATTGTTAGAGAATCTTCATCCACCAATAATAGTTAGAGAGTCTTCATCCATCAATAATATCTAGAGAGTCTTCAACCATCAATAATAGCTAGAGAGCCTTCATCCACGAATAACAGGTGCAGAGTCGTCATCCACCAATAATAGCTGCATAGTCGTCATCCACCAATAATAGTTAGAGAGTCGTCATCCACCAATAATAGTTGCAGAGTCTTCATCCACCAATAATAGTTAGAGTCTTAATCCACCAATAATAGTAAGAGTCTTCATCCACCAATAATAGCTGCAGATTCTTCATCCATCAATAATAGTTAGAGAGTCTTCATCCACCAATAATAGTTAGAGAGTCTTCATCCACCAATAATAGCTGCATTGTCTTCATCCACCAATAATACCTAGATAGTCTTCACCCACCAACAATAGCTGCAGAGTTTTCATCCACCAATAATACATAGAGAGTCTTCATCCACCAATAATAGCTGCAGAGTCTTCATCCACCAATAATACATAGAGAGTCTTCATCCACCAATAATAGTTAGAGAGTCTTCACCAATAATACCCAGAGAGTCTTCATCCACCAATAATAGCTAGAGAGTCTTCATCCACCAATAATAGCTGCATAGTCTTCATCCATCAATAATAGTTGCAGAGTCTTCATCCACCAATAATAGTTAGAGTCTTCATCCACCAATAATAGTTAGAGTCTAAATCCACCAATAATAGATGCAGAGTCTTCATCCACCAATAATAGTTAGAGAGTCTTCACCAATAATACCTAGAGAGTCTTCATCCACCAATAATAGCTAGATAGTCTTCATCCACCAATAATAGCTGCATAGTCTTCATCCACCAATAATATCTGCATAGTCTTCATCCACCAATAATAGATGCAGAGTCTTCATCCACCAATAATAGCTAGAGAGTCTTCATCCATCAATAATAGTTGCAGAGTCTTCATCCACCAATAATAGCTGCATAGTATTCATCCACCAATAATTGCTGCATAGTCTTCATCCATCAATAATAGTTGCATAGTCTTCATCCACCAATAATACCGAGAGAGTCTTCATCCACCAATAATAGCTGCAGAGTCTTCATCCACCAATAAAAGCTAGAAAGTCTTCATTCACCTATAATACCAAAGAGTCTTCATCCACCCATAATAGCTGCTGAGTCTTCATCCACCAATAATAGTTAGAGAGTCTTCATCCACCAATAATAGCTGCAGAGTCTTCATCAACCAATAATAGCTGCATAGTCTTCATCCACCAATAATAGTTAGAGAGTCTTCATTCACCAATAATAGCTAGAAAGTCTTCCTCCACCAATAATAGTTAGTGAGTCGTCATCCACCAATAACAGCTTCATAGTCTTCATCCACCAATAATAGCTGCAGAGTCTTCATCCACCAATAATAGTTAGAGAGTCTTCATCCACCAATAATAGTTAGAGAGTCTTCATCCACCAATAATAGTTAGAGAGTCTTCATCCACCAATAATAGTTAGAGAGTCTTCATCCACCAATAATAGTTAGAGAGTCTTCATCCACCAATAACAGCTGCATAGTCTTCACCAACCAATAATAACTGCAGAGTCTTCATCCACCAATAATAGTTAGAGAGTCGTCATCCACCAATAATAGTTAGAGAGTCTTCATCCACCAATAATAGTTAGAGAGTCTTCATCCACCAATAATACCTAGAGAGACTTCATCCACCAATAATACATAGAGAGTCTTCATCCACCAATAATACATAGAGAGTCTTTATCCACCAATAATAATTAGAGAGTCTTCACCAATTATACCTAGAGAGTCTTTATCCACAAATAATACATAGAGAGTCTTCATCCACCAATAATACCTAGAGAGTCTTCATCCACCAATAATAGCTGCAGAGTTTTCATCCACCAATAATAATTAGAGAGTCTTCACCAATTATACCTAGAGAGTCTTCATCCACCAATAATAGCTGCAGAGTCGTCATCCATCAATAATAGCTGCAGAGTCTTCATCCATCAATAATAGCTAGAGAGTCTTCATCCATCAATAATAGCTAGAGAGTCTTCATCCACCAATTATAGCTGCATAGTCATCATCCACCAATAATAGTTAGAGAGTCTTCATCCACCAATAATAGCTGCATAGTCGTCATCCACCAATAATAGTTAGAGAATCTTCATCCACCAATAACAGTTAGAGAGTCTTCATCCACCAATAATAGTTAGAGAGTCTTCATCCATCAATAATAGCTAAAGAGTCTTCATCCATCAATAATAGCTGCAGAGTCTTCACCCACGAATAACAGGTGCAGAGTCATCATCCACCAATAATAGCTGCATAGTCGTCATCAACCAATAATAGTTAGAGAGTCTTCATCCACCAATAATATTTGCAGAGTCTTCATCCACCAATAATAGTTAGAATAGTCATCCACCAACAATAGTTAGAGTCTTCATCCACCAATAATAGCTGCAGAGTCTTCATCCACCAATAATAGTTAGAGAGTCTTCATCCACCAATAATAGTTAGAGAGTCTTCATCCACCAATAATAGTTAGAGAGTCTTCATCCACCAATAATAGCTGCATAGTCTTCATCCACCAATAATCCATAGAGAGTCTTCATCCACCAATAATAGTTGCAGAGTCTTCATCCACCAATAATACATAGAGAGTGTTCATCCACCAAATAATAGCTGCAGAGTCTTCATCCACCAATAATAGGTAGAGAGTCTTCATCCACCAATAATAGCTGCATAGTCCTCATCCACCAATAATAGCTGCATAGTCTTCATCCACCAATAATAGCTAGATAGTCTTCACCCACCAATAATAGCTGCAGAGTCTTCATCCACCAATAATCCATAGAGAGTCTTCATCCACCAATAATAACTGCAGAGTCTTCATCCACCAATAATACATAGAGAGTGTTCATCCACCAATTAATAGCTGCATAGTCTTCATCCACCAATAATATCTGCATATTCTTCATCCACCAATAATAGCTAGATAGTCTTCACCCACAAATAATAGCTGCAGAGTCTTCATCCACCAATAATACATAGAGAGTCTTCATCCACCAATAATAGCTAGAGAGTCTTCATCCAACAATAATAGCTGCATATTCTTCATCCACCAATAATAGCTAGAGAGTCCACATCCATCAATAATAGTTAGAGAGTCTTCATCCATCAATAATAGTTAGAGATTCTTCATCAACCAATAATAGCTGCATAGTCTTCATCCACCAATAATAGATAGAGAGTCTTCGTCCACCAATAATAGCTGCAGAGTCTTCTTCCACCAATAATAGTTGCATCGTCTTCATCCACCAATAATACATAGAGAGTCTTCATCCACCAATAATAGTTGCATATTCTTCATCCATCAATAATAGTTGCAGAGTCTTCATCCACCAATAATAGATGCATATTCTTCATCCATCAATAATAGTTGCAGTCTTCATCCACCAATAATAGATGCAGAGTCTTCATCCACCAATAATAGCTAGAGAGTCTTCATCCATCAATAATAGTTGCAGAGACTTCATCCACCAATAATAGCTGCAGAGTCTTCATCCACCGATAATTGCTGCATAGTCTTCATCCATCAATAATAGTCGCATAGTCTTCATCTTCCAATAATACCGAGAGAGTCTTCATCCACCAATAATAGCTGCAGAGTCTTCATCCACCAATAATAGCTAGAAAGTCTTCATTCACCTATAATAGCTATAGAGTCTTCATCCACCAATAATAGCTGCTGAGTCTTCATCCACCAATAATAGTTGAGAGTCTTCATCCACCAATAATAGCTGCAGATTCTTCATCAACCAATAATAGCTGCATAGTCTTCATCCACCAATAATAGTTAGAGAGCCTTCATCCACCAATAATAGCTAGAGAGACTTCGTCCACCAATAATAGTTAGAGAGTCTTCATCCACCAATAACAGCTGCATAGTCTTCATCCACCAATAATAGTTAGAGAGTCTTCATCCACCAATAATAGTTAGAGAGTCTTCATCAAACAATAATAGTTAGAGAGTCTTCATCCACCAATAATACCTAGAGAGTCTTCATCCACCAATAATACATAGAGAGTCTTCATCCACCAATAATAATTAGAGAGTCTTCACCAATTATACCTAGAGAGTCTTCATCCACAAATAATACATAGAGAGTTTTCATCCACCAATAATACCTAGAGAGTCTTCATCCACCAATCATAGCTGCAGAGTCTTCATCCACCAATAATAATTAGAGAGTCTTCACCAATTATACCTAGAGAGTCTTCATCCACCAATAATAGCTGCAGAATCGTCATCCACCAATAAGAGCTGCAGAGTCTTCATCCACCAATAATAGTTAGAGAGTCTTCATCCATCAATAATAGCTAGAGAGTCTTCAACCATCAATAATAGCTAGAGAGCCTTCATCCACGAATAACAGGTGCAGAGTCGTCATCCACCAATAATAGCTGCATAGTCGTCATCCACCAATAATAGTTAGAGAGTCGTCATCCACCAACAATAGTTGCAGAGTCTTCATCCACCAATAATAGTTAGAGTCTTAATCCACCAATAATAGTTAGAGTCTTCATCCACCAATAATAGCTGCAGATTCTTCATCCACCAATAATAGTTAGAGAGTCTTCATCCACCAATAATAGTTAGAGAGTCTTCATCCACCAATAATAGTTAGAGAGTCTTCATCCACCAATAATAGCTGCATAGTCTTCATCCACCAATAATACCTAGATAGTCTTCACCCACCAATAATAGCTGCAGAGTTTTCATCCACAAATAATACATAGAGAGTCTTCATCCACCAATAATAGCTGCAGAGTCTTCATCCACCAATAATACATAGAGAGTCTTCATCCACCAATAATAGTTAGAGAGTCTTCACCAATAATACCCAGAGAGTCTTCATCCACCAATAATAGCTAGAGAGTCTTCATCCACCAATAATAGCTGCATAGTCTTCATCCATCAATAATAGTTGCAGAGTCTTCATCCACCAATAATAGTTAGAGTCTTCATCCACCAATAATAGTTAGAGTCTAAATCCACCAATAATAGATGCAGAGTCTTCATCCACCAATAATAGTTAGAGAGTCTTCACCAATAATACCTAGAGAGTCTTCATCCACCAATAATAGCTAGAGAGTCTTCATCCACCAATAATAGCTGCATAGTCTTCATCCACCAATAATATCTGCATAGTCTTCATCCACCAATAATAGATGCAGAGTCTTCATCCACCAATAATAGCTAGAGAGTCTTCATCCATCAATAATAGTTGCAGAGTCTTCATCCACCAATAATAGCTGCATAGTCTTCATCCACCAATAATACCGAGAGAGTCTTCATCCACCAATAATAGCTGCAGAGTCTTCATCCACCAATAATAGCTAGACAGTCTTCATTCACCTATAATACCAAAGAGTCTTCATCCACCCATAATAGCTGCTGAGTCTTCATCCACCAATAATAGTTAGAGAGTCTTCATCCACCAATAATAGCTGCAGAGTCTTCATCAACCAATAATAGCTGCATAGTCTTCATCCACCAATAATAGTTAGAGAGTCTTCATTCACCAATTATAGCTAGAAAGTCTTCCTCCACCAATAATAGTTAGAGAGTCGTCATCCACCAATAACAGCTTCATAGTCTTCATCCACCAATAAAAGCTGCAGAGTCTTCATCCACCAATAATAGTTAGAGAGTCTTCATCCACCAATAATAGTTAGAGAGTCTTCATCCACCAATAATAGTTAGAGAGTCTTCATCCACCAATAATAGTTAGAGAGTCTTCATCCATCAATAATAGCTAGAGAGTCTTCATCCACCAATAATAGCTGCATAACCTTCATCCACCAATACTAGCAAGATAGTCTTCACCCACCAATGAAAGCTGCATAATCTTCATCCACCAATAATACATAGAGAGACTTCATCCACCAATAATAGCTAGAGAGTCTTCATCCACCAACAATCCATATAGAGTCTTCATCCACAAATAATAGCTGCAGAGTCTTCATCCACCAATAATAGTTAGAGAGTCTTCACCAATAATACCTAGAGAGTCTTCATCCACCAATAATAGTTAGAGTCTTCATCAACCAATAATAGATAGAGAGTCTTCATCCACCAATAATAGCTGCAGTATCGTCATCCACCAATATTAGCTGCAGAGTCTTCATCCATCAATAATAGCTAGAGAGTCTTCATCCATCAATAATAGCTAGATAGTCTTCATCCACCAATAACAGGTGCAGAGTCATCATCCACCAATAATAGCTGCATAGTCATCATCCAACAATAATTGTTAGAGAGTCTTCATCCACCAATAATAGCTGCATAGTCGTCATCCACCAATAATAGTTAGAGAATCTTCATCCACCAATAATAGTTAGAGAGTCTTCATCCACCAATAAGAGTTAGAGAGTTTTCATCCATAAATAATAGCTAAAGAGTCTTCATCCATCAATAATAGCTAGAGAGTCTTCATCCACGAATAACAGGTGCATAGTTATCATCCACCAATAATAGCTGCATAGTCGTCATCCACCAATAATAGTTAGAGAGTCTTCATCCACCAATAATAGCTGCAGAGTCTTCATCCACCAATAAAAGTTAGAGAGTCTTCATCCACCAATAATAGTTAGAGAGTCTTCATCCACCAATAATAGTTAGAAAGTCTTCATCCACCAATAATAGCTGCATAGTCTTCATCCATCAATAATAGCTAGAGAGTCTTCATCCACCAATAACAGGTGCAGAGTCATCATCCACCAATAATAGCTGCATAGTCATCATCCACCAATAATAGTTAGAGAGTCTTCATCCACCAATAATAGCTGCATAGTCGTCATCCACAAATAATAGTTAGAGAATCTTCATCCACCAATAATAGATAAAGAGTCTTCATCCACCAATAATAGTTAGAGAGTTTTCATCCATCAATAATAGCTAAAGAGTCTTCATCCATCAATAATAGCTAGAGAGTCTTCATCCACGAATAACAGGTGCAGAGTCATCATCCACCAATAATAGCTGCATAGTCGTCATCCACCAATAATAGTTAGAGAGTCTTCATCCACCAATAATAGTTGCAGAGTCTTCATCCACCAATAATAGTTAGAATATTCATCCACCAACAATAGTTAGAGTCTTCATCCACCAATAATAGTTAGAGAGTCTTCATCCACCAATAATAGTTAGAGATTCTTCATCCACCAATAATAGTTAGAAAGTCTTCATCCACTAATAATAGCTGCATAGTCTTCATCCACCAATAATAGCTGCATAGTCTTCATCCACCAATAATCCATAGAGAGTCTTCATCAACCAATAATACCTAGAGAATCTTCATCCACCAATAATAGTTAGAGAGTCTTCATCCACTAATAATAGCTGCATAGTCCTCATCCACCAATAATAGCTGCATAGTCTTCATCCACCAATAATAGCTATATAGTCTTCACCCACCAATAATAGCTGCAGAATCTTCATCCACCAATAATCCATAGAGAGTCTTCATCCGCCAATAATAGCCGAAGAGTCTTCATCCACCAATAATACATAGAGAGTGTTCATCCACCAAATAATAGCTGCATAGTCTTCATCCACCAATAATTTCTGCATAGTCTTCATCCACCAATAATAGCTAGATAGTCTTCACGCACAAATAATAACTGCAGAGTCTTCATCCACCAATAATAGCTAGAGAGTCTTCATCCACCAATAATAGCTGCATATTCTTCATCCACCAATAATAGCTAGAGAGTCTTCATCCATCAATAATAGTTAGAGAGTCTTCATCCATCAATAATAGTTAGAGAGTCTTCATCAACCAATAATAGTTGCATAGTCTTCATCCACCAATAATAGATAGAGAGTATTCATCCACCAATAATAGCTAGAGAGTCTTCGTCCACCAATAATAGCTGCAGAGTCTTCATCCACCAATAATAGTTGCATCGTCTTCATCCACCAATAATACATAGAGAGTCTTCATCCACCAATAATAGCTAGAGAGTCTTCATCCACCAATAATAGTTACATATTCTTCATCTATCAATAATAGTTGCAGAGTCTTCATCCAGTAATAATAGATGCAGAGTCTTCATCCACCAATAATAGCTAGAGAGTCTTCATCCATCAATAAAAGTTGCAGAGTCTTCATCCACCAATAATAGCTGCATAGACTTCATCCACCAATAATTGCTGCATAGTCTTCATCCATCAATAATAGTCGCATAGTCTTCATCCACCAATAATACCGAGAGATTCTTCATCCACCAATAATAGCTGCAGAGTCTTCATCCACCAATAATAGCTAGACAGTCTTCATTCACCTATAATAGCTATAGAGTCTTCATCCACCAATAATAGCTGCTGAGTCTTCATCCACCAATAATAGTTAGAGAGTCTTCATCCACCAATAATAGCTGCAGAGTCTTCATCAACCAATAATATCTGCATAGTCTTCATCCACCAATAATAGTTAGAGAGTCTTCATCCACCAATAATAGCTAGAGAGTATTCGTCCACCAATAATAGTTAGAGAGTCTTCATCCAACAATAACAGCTGCATAGTCTTCATCCACCAATAATAGCAGCAGAGTCTTCATCCAGCTATAATAGTTAGAGAGTCTTCATCCACCAATAATAGTTAGAGAGTCTTCATCAACCAATAATAGTTAGAGAGTCTTCATCCACCAATAATACCTAGAGAGTCTTCATCCACCAATAATACATAGAGAGTCTTCATCCACCAATAATACATAGAGAGTCTTCATCCACCAATAATAATTAGAGAGTCTTCACCAATTATACCTAGAGAGTCTTCATCCACAAATAATACATAGAGATTTTTCATCCACCAATAATAGCTAGAGAGTCTTCAACCATCAATAATAGCTAGAGAGCCTTCATCCATGAATAACAGGTGCAGAGTCGTCATCCACCAATAATAGCTGCATAGTCGTCATCCACCAATAATAGCTAGAGAGTCTTCATCCACCAATAATAGTTACATATTCTTCATCCATCAATAATAGTTGCAGAGTCTTCATCCAGCAATAATAGATGCAGAGACTTCATCCACCAATAATAGCTAGAGAGTCTTCATCCATCAATAATAGTTGCAGAGTCTTCATCCACCAATAATAGCTGCATAGACTTCATCCACCAATAATTGCTGCATAGTCTTCATCCATCAATAATAGTCGCATAGTCTTCATCCACCAATAATACCGAGAGATTCTTCATCCACCAATAATAGCTGCAGAGTCTTCATCCACCAATAATAGCTAGAAAGTCTTCATTCACCTATAATAGCTATAGAGTCTTCATCCACCAATAATAGCTGCTGAGTCTTCATCCACCAATAATAGTTAGAGAGTCTTCATCCACCAATAATAGCTGCAGAGTCTTCATCAACCAATAATAGCTGCATAGTCTTCATCCACCAATAATAGTTAGAGAGTCTTCATCCACCAATAATAGCTAGAGAGTATTCGTCCACCAATAATAGTTAGAGAGTCTTCATCCACCAATAACAGCTGCATAGTCTTCATCCACCAATAATAGCAGCAGAGTCTTCATCCAGCTATAATAGTTAGAGAGTCTTCATCCACCAATAATAGTTAGAGAGTCTTCATCAACCAATAATAGTCAGAGAGTCTTCATCCACCAATAATACCTAGAGAGTCTTCATCCACCAATAATACATAGAGAGTCTTCATCCACCAATAATACATAGAGAGTCTTCATCCACCAATAATAATTAGAGAGTCTTCACCAATTATACCTAGAGAGTCTTCATCCACAAATAATACATAGAGAGTTTTCATCCACCAATAATACCTAGAGAGTCTTCATCCATCAATAATAGCTAGAGAGTCTTCAACCATCAATAATAGCTAGAGAGCCTTCATCCATGAATAACAGGTGCAGAGTCGTCATCCACCAATAATAGCTGCATAGTCGTCATCCACCAATAATAGTTAGAGAGTCGTCATCCACCAATAATAGTTGCAGAGTCTTCATCCACCAATAATAGCTGCATATTCTTCATCCACCAATAATAGATAGAGAGTATTCATCAACCAATAATAGCTAGAGAGTCTTCGTCCACCAATAATAGCTGCAGAGTCTTCATCCACCAATAATAGTTGCATCGTCTTCATCCACCAATAATACATAGAGAGTCTTCATCCACCAATAATAGCTAGAGAGTCTTCATCCACCAATAATAGTTACATATTCTTCATCCATCAATAATAGTTGCAGAGTCTTCATCCAGCAATAATAGATGCAGAGTCTTATTCCACCAATAATAGCTAGAGAGTCTTCATCCACCAATAATAGCTGCATAGACTTCATCCACCAATAATTGCTGCATAGTCTTCATCCATCAATAATAGTCGCATAGTCTTCATCCACCAATAATACCGAGAGATTCTTCATCCACCAATAATAGCTGCAGAGTCTTCATCCACCAATAATAGTTAGAATATTCATCCACCAACAATAGTTAGAGTCTTCATCCACCAATAATAGTTAGAGAGTCTTCATCCACCAATAATAGTTAGAGATTCTTCATCCACCAATAATAGTTAGAAAGTCTTCATCCACCAATAATAGCTGCATAGTCTTCATCCACCAATAATAGCTGCATAGTCTTCATCCACCAATAATCCATAGAGAGTCTTCATCAACCAATAATACCTAGAGAATCTTCATCCACCAATAATAGTTAGAGTGTCTTCATCCACTAATAATAGCTGCATAGTCCTCATCCACCAATAATAGCTGCATAGTCTTCATCCACCAATAATAGCTATATAGTCTTCACCCACCAATAATAGCTGCAGAATCCTCATCCACCAATAATCCATAGAGAGTCTTCATCCACCAATAATAGCTGAAGAGTCTTCATCCACCAATAATACATAGAGAGTGTTCATCCACCAAATAATAGCTGCATAGTCTTCATCCACCAATAATTTCTGCATAGTCTTCATCCACCAATAATAGCTAGATAGTCTTCACGCACAAATAATAACTGCAGAGTCTTCATCCACCAATAATAGCTAGAGAGTCTTCATCCACCAATAATAGCTGCATATTCTTCATCCACCAATAATAGCTAGAGAGTCTTCATCCATCAATAATAGTTAGAGAGTCTTCATCCATCAATAATAGCTGCATAGTCTTCATCCACCAATAATAGATAGAGAGTATTCATCCACCAATAATAGCTAGAGAGACTTCGTCCACCAATAATAGCTGCAGAGTCTTCATCCACCAATAATCGTTGCATTGTCTTCATCCACCAATAATACATAGAGAGTCTTCATCCACCAATAATAGCTAGAGAGTCTTCATCCACCAATAATAGTTACATATTCTTCATCCATCAATAACAATTGCAGAGTCTTCATCCAGTAATAATAGATGCAGAGTCTTCATCCACCAATAATAGCTAGAGAGTCTTCATCCATCAATAAAAGTTGCAGAGTCTTCATCCACCAATAATAGCTGCATAGACTTCATCCACCAATAATTGCTGCATAGTCTTCATCCATCAATAATAGTCGCATAGTCTTCATCCACCAATAATACCGAGAGATTCTTCATCCACCAATAATAGCTGCAGAGTCTTCATCCACCAATAATAGCTAGAAAGTCTTCATTCACCTATAATAGCTATAGAGTATTCGTCCACCAATAATAGTTAGAGAGTCTTCATCCAACAATAACAGCTGCATAGTCTTCATCCACCAATAATAGCTGCTGAGTCTTCATCCACCAATAATAGTTAGAGAGTCTTCATCCACCAATAATAGCTGCAGAGTCTTCATCAACCAATAATAGCTGCATATTCTTGATCCACCAATAATAGTTAGAGAGTCTTCATGTCCACCAATAATAGTTAGAGAGTCTTCATCCACCAATAATAGCTGCATAGTCTTCATCCACCAATAATAGCTAAGTCTTCCCACCAATAATAGCAGAGAGTCTTCATCCACCAATAATAGTTAGAGAGTTTTCATCCACCAATAATAGTTAGAGAGTCTTCATCAACCAATAATAGTTAGAGAGTCTTCATCCACCAATAATACCTAGAGAGTCTTCATCCACCAATAATACATAGAGAGTCTTCATCCACCAATAATACATAGAGAGTCTTCATCCACCAATAATAATTAGAGAGTCTTCACCAATTATACCTAGAGAGTCTTCATCCACAAATAATACATAGAGAGTTTTCATCCACCAATAATAGCTAGAGAGTCTTCAACCATCAATAATAGCTAGAGAGCCTTCATCCATGAATAACAGGTGCAGAGTCGTCATCCACCAATAATAGCTGCATAGTCGTCATCCACCAATAATAGCTAGAGAGTCTTCATCCACCAATAATAGTTACATATTCTTCATCCATCAATAATAGTTGCAGAGTCTTCATCCAGCAATAATAGATGCAGAGACTTCATCCACCAATAATAGCTAGAGAGTCTTCATCCATCAATAATAGTGCAGAGTCTTCATCCACAATAATAGCTACATAGACTTCATCCACCAATAATTGCTGCATAGTCTTCATCCATCAATAATAGTCGCATAGTCTTCATCCACCAATAATCCGACAGATTCTTCATCCACCAATAATAGCTAGAAAGTCCATTCACTATAAAGCTATAGAGTCTTCACCCACCAATAATAACTGCTGAGTCTTCATCCACCAATAATAGTTAGAGGTCTCATCCACCAATAATAGCTGCAGAGTCTCATCAACCAATAATAGCTGCATAGTCTTCATCCACCAATAATAGTTAGAGAGTCTTCATCCACCAATAATAGCTAGAGAGTATTCGTCCACCAATAATAGTTAGAGAGTCTTCATCCACCAATAACAGCTGCATAGTCTTCATCCACCAATAATAGCAGCAGAGTCTTCATCCAGCTATAATAGTTAGAGAGTCTTCATCCACCAATAATAGTTAGAGAGTCTTCATCAACCAATAATAGTCAGAGAGTCTTCATCCACCAATAATACCTAGAGAGTCTTCATCCACCAATAATACATAGAGAGTCTTCATCCACCAATAATACATAGAGAGTCTTCATCCACCAATAATAATTAGAGAGTCTTCACCAATTATACCTAGAGAGTCTTCATCCACAAATAATACATAGAGAGTTTTCATCCACCAATAATACCTAGAGAGTCTTCATCCATCAATAATAGCTAGAGAGTCTTCAACCATCAATAATAGCTAGAGAGCCTTCATCCATGAATAACAGGTGCAGAGTCGTCATCCACCAATAATAGCTGCATAGTCGTCATCCACCAATAATAGTTAGAGAGTCGTCATCCACCAATAATAGTTGCAGAGTCTTCATCCACCAATAATAGCTGCATAGTCTTCATCCACCAATAATAGATAGAGAGTATTCATCAACCAATAATAGCTAGAGAGTCTTCGTCCACCAATAATAGCTGCAGAGTCTTCATCCACCAATAATAGTTGCATCGTCTTCATCCACCAATAATACATAGAGAGTCTTCATCCACCAATAATAGCTAGAGAGTCTTCATCCACCAATAATAGTTACATATTCTTCATCCAGCAATAATAGATGCAGAGTCTTCATCCACCAATAATAGCTAGAGAGTCTTCATCCACCAATAAGAGCTGCATAGACTTCATCCACCAATAATTGCTGCATAGTCTTCATCCATCAATAATAGTCGCATAGTCTTCATCCACCAATAATACCGAGAGATTCTTCATCCACCAATAATAGCTGCAGAGTCTTCATCCACCAATAATAGCTAGAAAGTCTTCATTCACCTATAATAGCTATAGAGTCTTCATCCACCAATAATAGCTGCTGAGTCTTCATCCACCAATAATAGTTAGAGAGTCTTCATCCACCAATAATAGCTACATAGACTTCATCCAC